>JAVSBV010000001.1:7583992-7594464 GCA_033117975.1 Parotocinclus spilosoma
CTACTATTTAAATTGGTTTGATGTTCCGAAACACTTAAGTGTGACAAACATGCAAAAAACAGGAAATGAGGAAGGGGCAAACACTTTTTCACACCATACTTTTTCCATACTTTTTCACACCATATATATATATACCGATTACACTACTTCTGTATGGATTGACAAAGGAATTTCACTAACCCAATTTAAGCACCAACCCTTAAGAGATGTTGAAGGCTGGAAGTAACAGCACAAAACCTAGCAGCATTGTAGAAGACTGAGTTACATTGCTTCAAGAAGATGAAGCTGCTTTCAGCTTCGTTAATTTATAGCACTGTAGGAGTGAGATGAAAATATGTACAACAGAAGCTAGTTCTGTCATGAAAAGGACTCAATCAAACAGGGGGAGTGCTGCAGTAGAGCTCTGAAGCCCCTTCAGCCGTCACCAGAAAGACTAGCGAAATGACCTTGTAATTTAAAAAAACACTGATTGCTTTTTAATATCACCGCCTGCAGCCATCTTTTATTGGTTGGACTGGCCTTTAGCGTGGAATTGGATTTCTGATATTATGGTGTGTGGGGGGGTTAATCTACATTTCTGCAAGCAGCAGTATCGATTCTATGGCCATAAGACCTGTCATGCAGTGCTGATGGCTTTAATTGTTATCTCGCAAGTATCCATTCTGTGTCTGTGGACAAATGTGTGACTGTATTCTGCACATCACAAGTGCGGTATTTTCAAAGTGAGGAATGAACATATACATTTGATCTTTTGTGCAGTTCTGTTTATTGGCATAACCTCTAAATGCTGCACAGGACATAACAGCTAATTCAGTTTTTCTTAAGAGTAACTGCAGAGTATTATGGAGCCAATGAGTTACATTTGTTCTGGGGATTTAGGGAACTGCACTGATATTTCACACATCTTAATGCACTGACTGAAAAAAAAACACTCCTCTGCACACTCACAGGGATGCCAGGTCTAGGTAAAGAGATGTGCTCAGTGAATGTGAATATGTGTATACAGCTCGGTGTGTGTGTGTGTGTGTGTGTGTGTGTGTGTGTGTGCTTGGTATGAATTCAGCATGGCTGGATATTACAGAGTAAAATCACTTCGGGAGTGATCTGAGATGCATTTGTAAATGCATTTTATCTCCAGGACACACCTAACAGACCAAACTCTGCCTAACTTACTGCAATTATGTGCCGTTTTTATGTCCTGTAAAACAGATCACTGAAAAAAAATGGTAGTGTGTAGTCACATAACCATTGTATGCATCTATAATTTACATCTAAAGGATGTTTTACAATAATAATTGCATTTGGACAATATGTAAATGCATCAGAAATGCCACTAAAACAAAAGTGAAATGTTAAAATTTACACAGCACCCGAAGCCTAAACTGTTATACATGGCAACAACGTTGTGGATCTTCAGTTACACATATTAAAAATCACACAAACACAGAGACACACTGTAAAACCAAAATACACTATAACTTGCATGATGAAATCTAAACATAAATATGCATTTTCTTCTGGCTGCACACAACCAAGAGGAAATGAGTCCACTTCAAGAACCACAGATTTGTATAACAGGCAATACAATATCAGCATAACAGGGGCATACTTCTAGGCGTTAATATCCTAACTTGTTTGTGTGCTCCACAGAACATAATGTCTCAATAATAACATCTCCTTCTTATGCATGAAGGTAATGCAAAGTAAATTAATATTCATAAAAATAAATGTTTAGAAATGTTTAAACAAAATATCAAAATATGACAAAAATAATATTTAAGGCAGTAAAAATACACGTTAAACCTTATTTAGGCCTTTTTATATTTAACGTTAAAAGATGGGGGGGCGTAATTTTTTTGGTAATTGATAAGACATTTTTTGTTAATGTGAACAAATGTTGATTGGATTGCATTAAATGGCGCTTACATGTATGTTGTCCAACTTGTCCTATAAATGTCTTCACAATTACTGACTGTCTAGAATCATAATTGATGTAAAGTGGGACTGTGGTAGCCTATCAGTTAAGGTACTTGACTCAGATTGCCCCTTCCAAGCTAACACTACTGGGTCCTAGAGCAAGGCCCTTAACCCACAATTGCTTGGATTGTAGGACCATTGTAGGTCCATCCCTTACAAGTTGCTCTGTGTAAGATTGTCTGCTATATGGCATTAATGAGAATTCAATAAAAAAAAAACAGGGCCTGCATTTCCCTCAGCCCACCTGAGTTTCTAAACTGGTATATTTAAATGTTTTTGAATCACAATTAATTAAAATCCAGATATAGTACCAATATTCAAGATGCACGGAAAGAACCAAGTTTAACAGGAGGCTGTGTCTCTTCTACAGGGAATGATAAGGAGACTCACTGTAATGAAGATGACTGCAGTAAACACATCAAATAATTAAACTTTCATCAAACAGGTGTCTATGCAGGCAGACAGAATTTGTTATTAGAGTATATCAGTCCTAATTCTCTTTAAATTCTACTGTTTCATCCGACTAAGATATTAAGCATGTTGCTTTATTATCTCTAAAATTTACCCCATAGCCCTGACAGAGAGCTGGAAAGGGGATTCTGTGGCCATGAGTTCAGTGTGTGTATGTATGCTAGTGTATATGTGTATTTTCAGTGTGTTGATTTGACTTTGCAGTCAGATGACAGTGCCACTGTACAATATGACGCTCAAATGTGCCAAGTGTGGAGTTATCTCGTCGGCCGACCTTTCCACCACAGCTACCAGTAACGCCATGTTAGTCCTGCTAATTATTTACCCACTCTTATCTTCAATTCTATTTTTCTAATTTCTTTCCTCACTCCTCTTTATTTCTGATTTTCTCCTAATACATTTTCCATATATTCCTCTTTTGGTTTGTCTCTTTAGAGGAACTTGTGAGGAACACTCATATTATTTATCTTTTTATGTGAATCTGTCAAACATAAAAACATGAAACATTTTATCAGTATATTTAAAATTCTAATTAAATATTCAACTGTGTGAGTATCTCTGTCTGCTTGTGCTTCTGCCTGTATGGGTGCGTATGTGTGTATATAATAATATATAATTATGAGAAACAAATGTTCACACAATGACAGAAAAATCTAATTTTTAACTTGTGATAACCATTTTTCTGGTTATCACAGCTGTAAATTTAAAACCCCAAATAATTATAATGTTGCTTTTAGTTGCTAATATTTAACACATTGTCAAGTGTACAGTGGAGCTTGAAAGATTTAATTTTGAAATTTTCATTTTTTATGCATAAATGTGACTTCATCATAATGTTTTCACACAAGGTGTAGAGGATATAAAAAGAACAAAATATCACACTTGGATATTTATTTATTGAAGAACGGTGATTCAATGTTCCGTATTTGTGAGTGGCAATAGTACGTCAGACTTTGTTTTAATATCTATTTTGACATCCTTGTTTAGCTATAACTGTAACTAAATGTTACTCTCAAATGAACTGGTAAGGACTTTGACTTGACCTTTTCCAAAACATTAACTCTATTCTTTAACAATTTTTAGGTGTGCTTCAGAATTTAGATTCCTTAGATTTTGCCACTATAGTTAAGAATTTATTATTCCGCAATGATGAAAAACATACATAAACAAGTAATTTAAAATAGGCCTTTAGTTCCTTAGAAGTAACCCTTTGTGACCAGACAGACTTTTACATGCCTCAATTTTTGGGGTGATCTTTGTAGATTGTTCACTCCTGAGGAGGGAAACAATGGTTTTGCTTTCTTCTATTTGTTCGCAATGTGTGACTGTGTATTGATACAATGCAAAATCTTTAGAGATGGTTTCATAACCTTTCTCTGTCTGGTAAGATTCAGCAATTCTTTTTTTTTCTGTGGCATGCTACACTTCAGCCATTGATCAGACATTGTTAGATACCTGTTCTTCACAACAGAGCACCTGCTCACACCTAAATATCTTCCCACTGATGGAAAACACCTGACTCTTCAATTTAACCGCCAATTTTATAGGTTAAAATACTTTTGCCATTCACAGATATGTAGCCTTGAATCATTTTCCGCAATGTAGTTGTCTCATTTCTTCAGTTTGTCATTTGTGTTCATTTAATCATTGTAGGTACTTAGGTGAAAATAATGTTTTGTTGCGAAAATTAGAAAATATTAAAGGGGTTTATAAAATGTCAAGGACCACTGCAGGTGTGGCATAAATAAGCTTCTGTCATCATTCTGTCAATGGACAGTACTGACATGGATAGAGGAACACGGTGTGTGTGTGTGTGTGTGTGTGTGTGTGTGTGTGTGTGTGTGTGTGTGTGTGTGTGTGTGTCAGAATGCATGCACGTGTGCACTGATTTAATAGTAATAATTATTAATAGTTAAATAATTATAACATCCCTTGGGTGATCATGTGATTTACTCATAGTGAGATAGTAATATAATAGAATAACGTTAATTTATTATGTTGTAGTATTGAAGTGTTGAGTTTATTGAGGCCACTTGGTAGTGTGTGAGGGGATGTGTTTATATGCGTGTGTGGAACTGAGAAGAGAGAAAACGGGGCTTGACACAATTTGCAATCTGTATTCATAACATTAGTGCAAAAGTGTGTGTACATGTATATATGATTTACGCATAGTAGCTCATGCTCAGTTATGCCATCCCCCTCAGACAACATCATGTCACCAGCCGTGATTTTATTTAAACAGCACCTCCAGAATGAGGTCTAAGGATAAATTGCTTTCAGTTTCAAAATGTTTGGGACAATGGGTCAGTCAACATGGCAACTAGAGATTATGTGCAGTGGAAGTGCCTAATAATAACCACAGCAATATTAACAACTATAAAGGAATTAAAGCTATTGGTTATGTCGTGGATGAGCACAGAGGTGTCATGCCCATTGTTGTGTCAGGTTTCTCACCTTTTTATGTTCTTCTTCATTATTTCTTAATTTCACATTCATTTCTCTTTACCTGCTGTTTATCCATCCATGTTTTAATCTATATAAACATACATACATACATGCATAGCTTATATGTGAATTCAAATTATGTATGTTTCTATACCATTGTAAAACCTTTGTTTTGCATAATGTATATAGGTAAATTTTATATAAGCAAAAATGCCACGCTAAAAGCACATTTAGTATGTTTATTGCAATATTATAGAAACATAAAAATTTGCAGAGGAAAATAATTTTGGAATTTTAATTTTACATGAAAGCGTGTTAAATACTTATTTGGCCACTTTGTACATTATATAAACAAGTAGTTTTTAAATTCTTGTTGTATTAAAAATTGACCTTGTTTTCTATTTCCTCATACAGGGCATCACTGTGGAGCTCATGTGTGGTTTTGCCACTGTTAGCACTAACATGGATGTCTGCAGTGCTGGCGATTACTGACCGTCGCTCGGCTCTCTTCCAGATCCTCTTTGCCATCTTTGACTCCCTCGAGGGATTTGTCATTGTGATGGTACACTGCATACTGCGCAGAGAGGTGCATGTTAACTTGGATTTATTTGGAAAATTAACAAAACACTATCTATTTTTCACCTGGACATGTATGATGTATTTACATGTCTACAAAATAGGACACAAGCCTTTATTATACTGCTCACAAAAATTAGGGGATACTTCAAATTGAAATATCCCATAATTTTGTAAGCATTGTATACCAGACTAGGAAATTTCATGTAGTAGAAAATTAGCCATATTCAGATTGGGTAATCATTTTTTTTCCATTCTGCACATTTTGCTGAGTAGGAGAAATATATGTGCAGTTAGGCTTTGACCTTTTTTATGGGTACCTTAGGTTCAAGAAGCAGTAAAGTGTCGAGTTGTTGACCGTCAAGAAGATGGTAATGGTGACTCCGGTGGATCTTTTCAGAATGGCCATGCTCAGCTGATGGTAATTAGTAATCAGCAAAAAACATTTCAGTAAAAATGTCATTATATGTATTATTAAGTTTCTATTACTTTATGTGTTCCAATAAACCTCTTGACTCTTGATGCGTTTCTCTCAGACTGACTTTGAGAAGGACGTGGACATGGCTTGCAGATCAGGTAAGGTCTGATTCTTCTGCTGATTTCAATGCCTCTGGTTGAGTGAAAATCACTTCTTTCTCTCAAAGTGATTCTCCTACTGTGAGCCATTTTTACTGCCACAAAATCTTAAGGGTGCGACCAGTTGTCTTGACAAGAAGTACGCCACATTACCTAGCCATAATACAATTGCTTTTCATGAGCTTCAACGTGCGCTTACCGCTGAGTTGCAGCACTGCTCACGTAAATAGGACAGCATATCTCTTGCTGTGTCTAAGATCTGCTGCTCATAATTAAGTCCCTCTCTATGTCTAGTCGTCAAACAGCACTTTTCTTTCTGATATCCATCAAAGCTGGAAATCTGATTATCTCTCTGGATGGGATATCACACCAGAATCTAGTAAAATAGCATGTACACACAGTATGTATTTCAGCTTTTTAAATAGTGTTTTGTGTGTGTGTGTGTGTGTGTGTGTGTGTGTGTGTGTGTGTGTGTGTGTGTGTGTGTGTGTGTGTTTGGGTGTGTGTTTGGGTATACTATCAATCCAACATTGTGGGGGCAAAATGTCCCTACAGGGATAAAAAGATTAGATTTAAGTTAAGTGGCGGGGACATTTGTGATGGGCAATACTATTTTTTTACAAAAACGTGTAGTATTAATTAGCTACAGTAATTATTTGTGCACATGGAAAGGCAACAGAACATATGTTTTCCAGGTGTGTGTGTGTGTGTTTTTTAGGTGTAATTAAGCAGTTTAATGGACATTTCCTTTTATTAAGGTGATCTAAGCAGGTTCATCAAAGACCCAAGCCAAATAAATTAAAATAACCAGATCTTTATTTGTCCAGTTGGATTTTGCTTTCTTCTGGACTCTACCAAACCCAGATTTGTCATACAAATGGGCAGATGGTGCAGCCTGATTTATAAATCCAGATAATGTGTTTCCACTCTTTCAATAGTGCAATAGCATTGTGCTGATCACAGGACTCTAGTCACTTTGTATTGGACATAGTGAGTTGTGCAGCTGATTGGCCATACTTGATTTAGTTTCTGATGAACATTTTTGTTGCTTCCAGAAAAAAATATGAAATCATCACACAGATTATATTCACCTTGAACATTCTAGCTTTGTCATACATAACTCAAACAAATTTGATTGATGCCTGTGATGCACAACTATTTGACATGTTCAATGTTCTATCCCTGGTGCTCAACACACAGCTAAGGGCGCATAAGAATCTCTGGAGATATATTGTCACAAGCCTCCACAATGCGGTGCTGAAGGTGCTGTGTGTTGTGGATTTTCTCAGCATACACAATTTGTTTGATATGACCCAAGAGACTACAGTTGAGTGGCGTGATTGAATCAGGTGATCTGGGAGGCCATACCACTGGTCCATGAATTAAATATCCAGCCACTGATGAACACCTGCTCCGTAGTGTGGTCTCTGCAGGGAGGATTTTCTTCATTCTAGTACCTCACCTTCTGGCATTTGTCCTAACCACTGACATAAATATTGGCTTTGTCACCGATAAGAAATGCCCTGTGCGAATGTGGGATCCCGTTGATGTTGGTTTAACACCCAAATGCAGAACTTGACACTTCTGACAGTTGCTGCTGCAGCTGGATCTTGTAGGGATGCCACTTATTGGTAAGAGGGATCCGTACAAGAAACGACTGGCTGACACTACATTCTGCTGTGACATGTCTAAAAGAGAGTTATTCAGGTGTATCATTTTCCCTTTTGTTTCTGAGTCCTGTGGCTTTTGATTCACCCTGTATATCCACATATGAGAATATGGATTCATAAGATTATTATCTTTAGATTATTAACTTGCTCATTACATATATGTTAATATTTTTGCTACATTCATTAGCTGTAGTACAGCAGTTTTAATGTGTTGCCACTTAGGTAAATGATGTGTGCTGGGCACGCGCTTTGCAGTGCAAGATCAATGTATGGACCACTAACAGTTTAGTTTCTGTCTCAGAGTTGGTTTCTATTTGTTGCAGAAAGCTGTCACACTGTATGAGAGAACCAAGTGTTGTACGAATAACTGCATCTTGCAACTGCAACACAGCTACCAAATATCCTTGTTTCTCTCATCTATTACAGCTTCTGCACATATCTCAGTTCCCTGAGCTCTTCTGAAATATATATATATTCAAAATGTAAACACAAAAGGTAGTATGTTGCGCTGTCACCTTAAAGACTGTAAGCAAAGCTAAACACTGCACGTAACTTATAATAGTTTACCCATTTAATAAAGAACAAAATAAGAAAAATCAATAGGCGTCATTCATGAAACACAAGCAGAATATATACAGTAACATAATGTTAGTAAGTATAAACAAAATGTACATCTGGTCCAGTGCATGCATAGAGTTTGTGTCATTAAACATGACTGCACTATCAACTAAAGAATTATATAATAATTAAAAAAGGTAAAGTAAACAACATGTTAGATGTTTTTGACTCAAGCAAAGCACAATCGCACACCAGACCACAGAAAAATACTGCTCACAAAAATTAGGGGATACTTTAATATGAAATCTCCCATAATGAAATATCCCCTAATTTTTCCCCTTTAGTGTATCCCATGTAATTTTTTCCCAGGTATGGTATTAGCACCCCCTAGAGGAAAAGAAAAATTCTATGGAATGTTTCTTGAGGTTGAATAGTTTCAGTGTGAATTATTTTGCCTTCTCTTGCATGATGACAGTGTTTTAAGTGTCACATGCTGTGTCTTCCAGGTCCTGGGAAACGCTCCTCCCTGCAGGGTGAAGAGAAGCCCCAACAGCTCTCTGTGCAGAAGGGCTCCAACTTCAACACGATGCCTGCCAGCATGGCCAAAGTGCACCTGCAAAACATTGCCGAATTCGGCAACCACACGCTTACCCTGCGCCGAGACAAGGGAGCCACAGCGGGTATCAGCACGGAGTTGCCTGGGGCCAAGGCCATCTACGTGTGTGATGGAGAGCTGTTTAAACAACTGGAGGGGGGAAGTGCAAGTGCTGATGGAGGAGGATTGAGCCAGAGCTACAATAACAACACCATCACTGCCACCACTCTCAGGTCAACCAAGCCAAGCAAAGACGACTCCAAGTACAACATCAGCATTGAGCATGTTCCACAGACAAGACTCATTCATCTGAGCAACCCAGCCGGAACAGAGAGTGTGCCAGGCTTTGGACTAAAGAATTTTTCTACTGAAAGAGTGAGTGTGCCATGTTCAGAGAAGGACTCGGCCATGCAGAACATCTCCAGTGAGAGCCACATGACTAACAGCGCCTGTGAACCAGGGGACTCAGGTGTGATGTCAAAGAGTGAGACCGTGTCCACACTGTCCATGAGCTCCCTAGAGGTAGGTCATTATTGTTGTTTGAGGAAATGCACTAACATAATTCTTCCCAAAAAAGGAACAGGGGATTCCAGTGCCTATTAATTGAGTGTAGGAGATTAGGCTCCCTAAGTGGGATGCCAGTCAGTTAGAGGGCCCGGCAACCACACCACCAACATTTACTTTGTAAACTAGGTATGAATAAATGCTGAACAATAAACAGCATTTACTGTTGCATTTGCATAAAAATGGGCCAAAAGTCTGAGACCACTAGTTAAAATGCAATGTTTTATCTCATATAACTAAGCTTATTGATTTGAGAGCAAAGTTAAATTTTTTAAGAAAATTATTTTGATAAATACCAGAATTTACCAGTGTTAGGAATGTTCCCTTGTTTGCTGTAATGACAACATGCACTCAAGGTGGCATGGACTCCACAGGTTTATGCAAAATTTGATGATCCATGTTATTCTACATGAGTATTTTATGAGCTCTTTTGCTTGCCTTTTCTGTCTCAAGTGCCCCCATTAATGTTCAGTGGTGTTTAGGTCAGATGACCAATGATCACCGTTCTTTAATTTTATTTGGTCTTTAAGTAGTTGTTGCAAAACTATAAGGCATGTTTTGAGTCATTCTTCTGCAGACATGGTAATCATTCTTCACAAAGATCCTACCATGCATCTTCAACTAGTGGTCTCAGACTTTTGGCCCCTATACACTGGTGCATGACATATTCTAGTTTATCGGCCCACAGTCATATTTCAGTCATGATTCTGTGCTCTGGAGCAGAGAGAGCTAAAGGCCTTGCCGAATGTCCCAACCCTCAACTGTTCGAACACCAAGAGCACTAACCACTGAGCTATTGCCGTTGTTTATTTGTCCAACTTATACGTGTTAGAAAAAAAATCTTAAGCCTAAGCTATAGGGGTTGGCAATTAAATTGAGTGGGAAAAATTGACCAGCACATGGGGGCAGCACAGTGGCTCGATGGGTAGCACCGCTGCCTCACAATAAGAAGGTCCCGGGATTAATCCCAGGGTGGAGAGACCTGGGTCCTTTCTGTGTGGAGTCTGCATGTCCTCCCCGTGTCTGCATGGGTTTACTCC
>JAVSBV010000001.1:7612986-7627401 GCA_033117975.1 Parotocinclus spilosoma
TACCACCGAACACCACTGTACATTACTAATAGTGCACCTGCTCATCATTGCACTGACACTTTATTTAATGTTTCATGCAGGGTATATTTTTCTGTTTATTTCATTTACTATTATTTTATTATCTATACTATTATTTTATTATTGTTCTCTGTGTGCTCTGTTGGAACTGTGCTGCTGTAACACACACATTTCCCTCAGAATTAATAAAGTTCTATCTATCTATCTATTTAAATTTAGATGATACGAGTGGAGATTATATGTTCAGATATGAAACAAATTATCAGTTTGCTATCTGTTTTTGCAGATAATCAAAGCTGCGGAGTTGGTACCAGAACTGAGAAAGTGGTTTTAGGGTGTCTTAATTTTTTGTGTACTATTCAACTAAATAGTTGATATAGATTACTTTTTTTAATCACCTTTCCCAAGATTGCCAATAATCCCTGATCTGACTCTACATGGAAAGAATGGCTGACATGAAATCAGAATCCATCTATTGCACCGAGTAGATCTAAAAGATGTTGGCTATAAGGGCAGATCAGTAGAAACGTTTGAATGAATTTTGCATTTTCATCTTTTAATACTGTAGTGATTGTCATGCTCTTGGTATTGGGTTTATTTTTGTGGTTGTACCACTCCTTTAATTACCACAATTTGTCTGTGCAGGTGACAATTACAGCCTATGAAGAGAAAAAAATCACAAGTCATATGTCTTCTAAAACAAATAAACCTGAGAACACAGACACAGCTAAGCTTGGTCACACCTCACCGGTTCACACAAACAACATTAAAGACCAGAAAGCCTTGGAACCACCAAGCACTAATGTTGGGAAGAAAAAAACCATCAAGATGTATTACATCCTGGCTGAATTCCAAAAGCAGAGGTGAGGTGGCCTTGTTTTGCTCTGTAGATTTACACGTTGAAACACACGCAGATTTGATGCCATGTTTGCTTTGAGAGTGTTAATGGAGAAGTACAAAGAAGGCCAGAAGGAGTTGCATTGTGTGGTTGTGGATCTAGAGAAAGCTTACGACATGGTGCCGAGAAAAGTATTATGGTGTTGTTTGAGGAAGTCTGGAGTGGCAGAGAAGTTTATGAAGGTGGTACAAGATATTTATAAGGAGACTGTGACAGTGGTGTGATGTTCATTAGGAATGATGGAGGGGTGTAAAGTTGAGGTGGGATTGTATCAAGGATCAGCTTGTGTTTTCAATAGTAATGGACAGGCTGACGGACGAGGTTGGGCAGTATTCTCCATGGATTATGATGTTTGCAAATGACAGTGTAATTTGTAGTGAGAGTAGGGACTAGGTTGAGGAGAGTCTGTAGAGATGGAGGTATGCTTTGGAGAGAAGGGGAGTGAAAAATTTAGCAGGAGCAAAACTGAGTACCTGTGCATGAATGAGAGGGGGTGGAGGAAAGGTGCAGTTGCAAGGAGCAGAGGAGTTAAGAGTGAATGAGTTTAAATACTTGGAATCAAGTGTCCAAAGTAATGGTGAGTGTGGTAGAGAGGTGAAGAAGCGAGTGCAGGCAGTGTGGAGTGGATGGCGTAGAGTGGCAGGAGTGTTGTTATAGAAGACCGTAGTGGGGCCTGCTATGTTGTTTGGCTTGGAGACAGTGGCACTAACAAAAGGACAGGAGAGGGAGCTGGAGGTGGCAGAGATGAAAAGCTGAGATTTTCTTTAGGGGTGACGAGGATGGACAGGATCCGTTATAAGTTCATTAGAAGGACAACGCAGATCGGATGTTTTGGAGACAAAGTTAGGGAAGCAAGACTGAGATGGTTTGGGCATGTGCAGAGGAGGGATGAGGGTTACACTGGGAAGAGGGATCTGGGTTTATGGATACTGTGAAGGAGGACATGCAGATGGCTGGGGCGACAGAGGAGGATGTTCTTGATGGGGCAAGATGGAGATGTATGATCCTCTGTGGCGACCCCTAATGGGAACAGCCGAAAGAAAAATATGACTGGCTTATTAAGTGCATGTATATGCACTCACTGACGCAGTCAGATATGTATTAAGACGAGCATAAAACCGAACACCCATAAAGATGTACAGGTTAACTCCACCCGTGATTCATGAAACAAGCAGAGATTTAATTACAGCTGATACATTTCCCAAGGTAATTGAATTATTGACTACTATTAACTATTAACTACGTTGACAATGGTACTGTGGATTTTTATGGGTCTGATGAAATTGGAGCAAGTATTCTAGAAATGCTGATCGTTTGAGTGTTTAAAACTCCCTGTTTATATTTTGAATAATGGAGAAGGATGTGATAAAAACCCCTTTGTTTTTTTTTGTTTTTTTCTTCAGAACACTATTGGGAAGACAGAAGTGTGTGGAGTGCACTTTTGACATCCCGGACTTTGCCAATCACTTCCCTACATATGTTCACTGCTCATTATGCACATACAGCACATGCTGCTCACGTGCATATGCTAACCACATGATCAAGTGAGTCATGCTAACATGCTGTATGATGGATTACCTTTAGAATGATTAGGAAATTACTTGCTATGCCAATTATTATGCCATTGGCTGGCAAAAAGAATATTTTAGCCTATATCTGATTTATAAGGGTGTAACATTATGCAGAACTATCATGATGTGCACTGCCATCTAATGCTATCATGCGTCATGCTCCCATATGGTTATAAAATTAACATTTATTTTAATTGCAGTAACAGTCTATTTTTGTTTAAAGTACAAATTGTTTTGATTTGCTATTGATTTATTTTCACTGTTTATTTATTACTTTATATGGTGAGGCTAGTAATATATTGTAATTGCAGGGTATTAAAGGTTTTTGTTGTTGTTGTTGTTGTTGTTGTTTTGTTTTGTTTTCTTAACAAATTGTGCATTGTTTATTATTTACACTTAAAAAATCAAAAGAAAATTCAGTCATGAACTCCGTAATGTTGAATCGAATCATGACCACAGTGTTTTAGCACTTGACATCAAAACAAGTTATCCCTGCAGAACTAGTGTCATTATGCAGTATTTTACTCCGTGTTAAATCAAGTTTGTGCTTCTTTTTTCAGCTATCATGTTTCAAACAGAACCCCTAAAACTCGCTGTAGAAAGGGTTCACTGAGGTAAAGCTTTTCTGTTCCTTCATTTAGAGTGCTAACTGAACATACTGCATAAGCAGATTCCTCTCTGAACTGATAACTTTCTTTTGCAGCTGGTTAAAACTGACATGTGCATATTGCAACTACAAAACTAATCAGGGAGACCTAATGGCCAAGCACTTGGCCCAGTTACCAAGTCACTGTTACAGTGTCATCACTATGAAAGGTTAGTATTATTATCATATTGTGTGTATTAATCAGTCTATACAATGTATTCTGTAAGTTACAGAGCACAAGTTGTGTTGTTCTGAATCTCTGCTCCAGCAGAATGAGATTTTAAGTGAAACTGATGCACAAGTCAGCAACTCATAACTTTGACCGATGCATAGTGCATTCTCTTATGATACTTTATAATGTTATTGCTGTATTTCCTAATTACAGGTGTGTGCCATTTATCGGCTGCAAAACGACGAGTAAAATGGATGTTGACCGGTCAATACTGTAATGTAATTATAAATTGTGGCTCCATAGTTTTGATTGGCCTTTGTGACCTCGTGGGCAGAATCAAAAGGCACTGCACTAGAATGCATCAAAACAATAAATATATGCTGCCAGTACATAAATAAACAATAAACATAGAAAACTGTAATGATTATTAAGTGAAATATGCGAATTAGAGTTCAGTACAGTACTGTATACTGTAACAGCGTTAAATGGTGCACACCTGTATGCTGGTAACATTTTTCATTAGTCCGTTTGAGTACATGAAATAAATTGTCAGTGGGGTTTCATTAGAATTGTCAGTGTACTTTATGTAATATCGTCAGTAAACTATACAGTTTAGTGTATTTCAACACTGCTATACACATCGGGTTAGATTTTAAGCTTTATAATAACTTAATTTACTGCCATCATTGCTATTTGAATGGGCAAAAGTAATCTGTCTTTATGCCAGTTTTTGATATGAAGTGGTTTTCAGATCATTTGCTTATACATGTGGAACTTTGGTTTTAATCATGCAGTGTTGAATGTAAAAACACTAAAACAAAAAACTTTAACTTCTGTTTGTCATCATCAATTCAACCAGACCCAAGTGGTAGCACTGAGATTTTAATTGCTACATGATGTGAAAGGAAGTGATTAGCAATCGTGATCACTGCCCCATTTTATAACTATTGCACACACGGGGAGGAACAAACCCCTGGTTCTGGTAACAGGAGTAATTAACTGACACCAGCAATTAACTCTTGATAGTGCATTTATAATGAAGCTATATGTGTGCGTGCGCGCGCGTGTGCGTGCGTGTGTGTGTATATTGATGATGCATTTTGTTGTGCAACATCACTGTATAATTATTTACGGCGTGACATTAAACGTTTACCCAGATCACAATCATTTGGAGACGAGCAAAATTTTATGCAGCATGATCTGTATTAGAAGGACGGGCAACAGCCAACAAAAATTCAATGTAGCGAGTTTTTGTCATTTATTTTCTAAAGACCTGCATTTCCACATACCATTTGCAAGTGTGAAAATGTGATACAAACAGTATTTTTAAAACTCCCAACACTTAAAAAAAACACCTGGCACATGGTATCCACTTACTTATTAAGCAGTGTTGTAAAGTGGAATAGTAGTGGTTATAAGGCTCCTAAGTGGAGACTAACTATGTGTTCCTATGATCCCTCCCCTCCCCTACAGAGTGTCTGGAGACTGATATTGAATTCTGCCAGGCTGAGGAGGAGGAGGAGGAGGAAGTGGAAGGAGCTAGAGATGTTGAGGCAAAGCCTGACTGGTTGTCAATGGAGAACTGGAGAGTTCCGAGTGATGAGGGATCTGTGCCAGAATTCACAGAAACCTGTGGGGCCCAGCATTTAATAGCCAGAAGCAGTGATGTCCTTGATTACTTCCAGCTAATGTTCCCTGACACCCTTATAGACCAAATTGTTAAAGAAACCAACATCTATGCTGACTATCAAAGCTGCTTGGGCAAGGGGGGACCCAAATGGCTTCCCCTTACTGGTGAGGAGGTTAAAGGCTTCATAGGACTGTCTATCTTGATGGGTCTGCAAGTTCTCCCTGACCCAGAGATGTACTGGTCCTGGGAACATTATCATAGCTGTTCTACCTTCTACAGGACCATGTCTGCTGCACGCTTCAAGCAGATCAGCATTAACATTAGGATGAGCAGTATGCTCACAAAAGAAGACGAGCATAATGTGGACAAGCTGTCTTTCTTCATGCCCATGTTAAAAATCATGGAAACTAACATGCTTAGAGCTTACAAGCCAAACAAATGTTTGACTATTGATCGGACGTTGCTGCAAACCCATGAGACCGGAGCAGATGGGGAGAAGTGTAGGAACTCTCCACCCCAAATCTGGCTGTTGTGTGACTCAAAGTCAGGTTACTGCCATAAATTGCAAATCTTAGCAAAACTGGAGAAGAACAAAACCTTGGGGAATATGGTTGTGCCATATCTTTTAAAGGGCCTTGAAGGTAAACATCACCAAATTTTCATGTCCAGCCTGCTAACAAGCATACCTCTCATGAAGGAACTGCATGAAAAGAAAATATATTGCTCCAGCTCCGTCCTGGCAGGCAGTCCAATCCTCCCAAGTGACTTCTGGGATCAGCCTGCATTGAAAAACACCGGAGAATTTGTTGAATTTGAGCATCCGCCTGTGCTGGTTACCAAATGGAAGGATGCAAAAGAGATGGTCTGCCTTTCCACAAATGCAGTAGCAGGCCAACCAGACAAAGTTTGGAGGAGGTCCACTAGTAAGGCTGGTGAACTCTCTGCCATCTCAAGACCATTGTCCTTTAAACTTCTTCAGGATAACATGCGTGGTGTGGACATTTGCAGTCAACTTCTGGCTTGCAATCAACTAGGGGGATTAACCCTAGATATGAACTGGCGGCGTCTCTTCTGGTTCCTTGTCAACTTGAGCATCATCAACTCCTTTATAGTATTACGAGAGACTCGGAAAAGCAACCCGCCTGGCTGGCTCCAGGGAGGCCATTTCTCACAAGCCAGCTACCGTAAGCGCTTGGGATTCCAGCTAGCCAAGTGTGCTGAAAAGCATGCTCTTCAGAAGCAAATTACAAATGACCAAAGAAAGTACGAGGGTGGAAGAGAAGTATCTAACAATCCTGAGGGGATCAGACATCGCTTAGCCAAAATTACATTTAGGACAAGAAGATGCAAGTGCTGCAACCTTAAGCAACAGCGACATGAGAGTGTATATGGCTGCACTGCATGCCATGTCAATCTCTGCAAGCATACCCACTGCTTCTGGGACTACCATGGTTTCTCTGCAAGTTACAAAGGTTGTGACCCCCCCCCCCTCCAAAACACAAGTATATTAATACTGCTCACAAAAATTAGGGTATATTTCAAAATGAAATGTCCCCTAGTGCAATATCCCCTCATTTTTGTGAACAGTGTATTAGAATTATAAAGGTTTGAGAGAGGTAACATTTCTTAAATGTTTCTAAGTAGTAACTCACCTTTCATTCTTTTCTTTGCAGGTAACCCAAGAATTGGATTTGTGGAGCCTAAAAGGTACGTCTTTATTTGTTACGTGAGTGTTTTAAACAGCTGGTGACCTCACTTGTACTTAGTGATTGAATTTCCTCTTATCCATACACTTTATAAAGAATGTGTCTTAAGTACTTACTGAAGTGGCAGTAAAATCTTAAAAACCAAACCTAAACAGGTAAAATTTATTTATATAGCACTTTTTTTATTTGTATTTTTTACAAAAGCAGCTTTACAGGTTTAGATTATCTATAATTTGAGGCCAGCCCCAAACAGAGCAAGTCTTGTAAATAATATAAATTGTAAATTACTAGTAAATAATAATAAATAGTAAATCTGAATTGTAATGGAAAATAAATGTTGGTAAAATGATCAGAAGCATCATTAAAAGTTGATCTCACCCATCTGCCTGATAAACAATCAATGTCCTGATCTTATTGTTGCTCCTGTATCAATGTCTCAATGTTATTCATGTTAATGGAACGAAGTAACTAGTACAAATGCTTTGGAATCCAGAAGCTAATCTTATTTATCTCAAGCAGACCTGTACCACAGCAGGTTTCAAAGAAATGACATGCTAGGCTAGTTTGCAATTGTTTAAATCTCAATAAACTCAGCAATTCACATATGAAGCAGGAGCATCTGGTGTCAGAAGTGTTTACGATGAATGTGTTAAAGAGAAAACATGAAATACTTTTGAACTTGATTTTTGTATCTTCCAATTAAACAAAATATGCTGGTGACTGTCTTTCCTTATTTAATGCAGAAAGTGACAGGAACATTTCTCCCCCTCATTTTAGGCAATGTGTTCAGCCTGCCGGGGACTTGGAAACGCCACAACTAAATTCTTGTGGCTCTGCAATGGAAGTTAATGATACATCATTAAGGGATTCCACTGAGCTGAATGAAGTCTTTGATCAAGAAATGGCCCCTCTAGAAACATCGGATTCAGAGATGGAGACTGATGACAGTAGTCAGCAGGAGCCTGAAGATTGGAGTCAAAGCCAGGGCCCTGCAAAAAAAAACAATTCTCAAAAGACAGTTGGACAAACGGAGGACACCCTGTCTGTAAGGCAGCTCCGAATACTGCTGCTAGCATTGTGCTCTGGAATCCAGAAAGCAGCGAAAGAGATGGATACTCCTCCACGGCTCATTAAAGCCTGGCTTCAAGACAGAGAGAAAAGACTGGAGATGGAGGATCTAGGCAGTAACAGGAACAGTGGAGAGGCCATAGTGTGTCTGGTGCAGTGGGTGTTAGCCCAACGGGAACAGCAGCGTCCTATTACTGAGAACAGTCTTTTTCAGAAAGCTTCAGAGGTCCACATTCAGACGAATCAGACCACTTCCTTTCGTATATCATATGAGTGGGCAGTGACCTTTATGCTGCAGCACAAATTGGGTTTGCACAGTGTTGGTGTAGCTGGTGTGCAGCTTCCATACAGCATGGAGAATAGCTGCCAAGAATTTACTGAGCTTGTGCATAGACAGATCGAAATGCACAGTGTTCCTCTCTCTGCCATTGGAGCTATGGATGAACTTTCCGTTTTTGTTGACTTTGACAGACTTGCTGATAGTGCCGGCACTTCCGCAAAAGAAGCTTTCCAGCTAGAGGGTGTTGAAAAACCTTGGGTCAACATTTACCTTTCGGTGCTGGCAGATGGTACAGTGCTACCAACAATATTGTTTTTTAAAGGGCCTTGTATAGAGAATGTATGCAGAAATACAAATCTTGTTCTACTTGAGGCAAGAGTTGAAGGCTTTTCAGAGAAGGAGGAACTCGAGATCTGGACTAGTTGTGTGTGGCAGCAGCAATTAAACTCCCAGAATGGCAAAAAGACCTTGCTAGTTGTGGACAGCCATCATGGCCATATGTCAGAGGATTTCGTAAGCATATTGGGCAACCAGACCGTACCCGTCGTTATTCCAGCCGGATGTAGCAGCCAACATCAACCCTTAGAAATGTGTTTGCGCCCAGTACTGAAAAACTTCTTGCTGACCCGTTGGTCTCATTTTGTATCGGAAGGTAAGGCAGCTAATATCAGACCAGACGACCTGGCCCGGCTCCTTGTGATTTGGCTTGAAAAGGCCATGGCTTGCTGTTTTAGCAGGCCTTGCATGATTAAGGACTCATTCTGTTTTTCACGAGTTATCAATGAACAGGACGGGTGTGAAAAGCAAGCTAGCTCACAGGTAGAACTTTTAAATACACTGGCAGAAGCCATGATCAGACATGAGGCAGTAGATTCAGAGCCTGCGTTAAATGAAGAGTCCGAGCAGAGACACGTTGAAGGTAACCTTGTAAGAAACAAAAACGCAGAAGACTTGTGCGTAAGGGAAACTGTCGAACAAGCAGAGAAAGAAACGCAAAGTGAAAGTACACCTAAGACCAAGAAAACTGAGACTGAACAACAGGCACAGGGAAACACAAAAAAAGGCTTGGATGAATATAATGAAACCTCAGAGAGGTGTTGTTCTCTTCTCACCCAGTCACAAACACTACCAAAGTTTCTTGACAAAGAAGAGTGTTTAGAAGCCTGTCAAGTCGATGATAAAACCCAAACAGATGCAGGAGACGGTAAATGATTTGCTAAACGATTTCAAAACTGGTTGGAATAAATATCTGCTGTTCTCATTTCTAATTATTAAAAAGCTTACTAGTTTCCTTGGAGGGAAAATTAATATGGATTTTTTACTATTTGTACTATTAACAAAAAGCTGTTTCATGTTGTCAATTTTTCATTTGTCTACAGATTGAAATATTGTACATAAAATGTTTCGTGTCATCTGCCAATAACTGTGGTTGTCTCATTATTCCTCACTACTGCGAATGTTTATGTAATTAGCAATGATTGTACTTGTAATTGTAAGTGCTTCACACATGATTTTTAGTGGCTTTACGATTAACAAACATGTTCTAAACTGATTTGCTAGTCCTGTTACTTTCACCACATGCTGTTTGTCTCTCAAACTATTTTAAATGCATATGCCAGCAGGTTTGGGACTGATTTTTTGCTATAAGAGAAATATTAGAAATCCCGTGGTAATTAGGAGTCTGCATGTCCTCCCTTTGTCTACATGGGTTTTCTCCATGTACTCTGATTTACAATGAAAGCACATAACAGTGACACAAAAGCTGCATGATAATTCAAATAATCAAAAAAGTAATTAAAGAAAATAAGCAAATGCCTTGATATGCTTCCTCTGTGATGAACAGTGACCCAGGAAGCAGTTTAACGGAGTTAAAAATATTTATGATAAAAGTCCTGATGACCAAAACCTCTGATGACTAATTTATTTTTCAAATAAAATGCACATTAATTGAACCAAATTTGATGGTATTAATGCACATAGTAAAAATAATGCTTAGATGTTTAAAATTGGCCAAATAACGAGCTGTTGTACATAGGTAAAGCAACTATGAAACAAGATTACAAAAATTAAAATCAGTTAATAATTTTAATGTATACTGAATCTTGGTAGCTGTGCCTAATATATTTGGGACTTTATAAGCCGGCTAAGCTTTGCGACATGGTGAAATTACCCAATCTAGGCTTTATTTTTATTTGAAACTGATTTCGTGCTGGATTTTAAACATACATAGTTAATCCTGGTACAGTTTTAGATTAGACATTAGTTGCTTAGTAGCTTATGTGTGCGCAGCTTTTCTTTAGGATAAACATTTTTGATTACAGGTGTAAAGATATTCGGCCTAAGGCCATTTCCGTACTAGATTATTACATTGTTCTGCGCTGTATGGATCAGAAACATTTTGTGTACAGTAGAGAACGTTAGTGTGCTTCCATATTTTTCCCACTGTTCTCGTTAAGTGACTTTTACATTGCATGCCTTCAAAATAAAGCAACTGTATCGCACACACATTTTGGAAAACATGACTGTAAAAATCCACACACGTTATACAGGTGTAAAAAAAAAAGGCATTTTTTAACATTCAAAGTTGTGGGAAGCTGAAGTTAAGACAAGCAAGTCCACTCACATATTATCAATGTCCTCTTTTAGTCAGGTTCCATATAAAACCTTCTACTGTTAGCAAACGCCCTTTTTTACATCTGTATAACGTGTGTAGATTTAAACAGTTATCTTTGTGTACGATACAGTTTTTTTAAGCTATCTGCCTCAGGTGTTCAGATAAAGTCAATTTTGTATATTTGCGAGAAGCGCCTGTTTTTGAGCCCCATATGGTTAGATGCAAACTGTTTTTCAAGAACCATGGTTAATGATTGATTTATTTATTTATTTATTTTAAAATGAAATATCCTATGTCTGTGAGCAGTGCATTAGTCATTAAGCATTATTGAAGACTTGGTCACAAAGTTCAAGACAATAATTTTATTTATTTATAATTTTATTTATAAAAAACTATTGTACTTTAGCTTCAGCAAATGTGAAAATATTTGGCAACATTTACACTTTGATATCCAGGCAAACTACGAGATACGTAGGCTACACCTCTGGCATTTATTCGTCAATGATTAGCTGCTTCCAGTCCCCACTCCGTGGTGCTTATATAACAGCAGCATTGGCACTTTCTCCAGAAAGCTTCTATTTTCGCAGAGAGCTCGGATCATTCCTGCCTACGGGAAAATCGTGACGAGTTTGAAATAATGGGTGCGTATACTAATTTTTATAGTAGTTTCTGAATTTCTGTCATGCTCTGTTTGCCAGTGACAGGCGAAAGGTGTCTAACTTTGAGAGAAGCTATCGTGCAAAAACTACAGTCAAATATAGTTATTCAGCTTAGATACAAAGTTTAAGAATAGTTTTCTGAAGCCCGCGCTTTACAACGAATTTAAATGCAATATGTACAGGCCGAGATCTGTAAAATAGCAATGTCAAATAGGAACAGTAGGAGCGGTCAAACAACTAACTCTACAGTACTGATTAATGAAATGTGAAGTCAGGTATTCGACCAAAAGTTAGTATTCTGAAAATTGACATATTAATTGCCCTTATACGTCAAACTGTACGGCATGTTTGTAGAAGGGCGTGCACAGACGGGTGTTCCTCATAACTACAAAAAAACACATTGTTTACATTAAAAACACAACATTTGTAAAAGCATTCTATTCCCGTTCATCAGAGATGCAGAATTAGCCATATGCTGAGAGAAAGTCATATTGTAACCTATTATTTTTACGTTTATTGCAATTACTAAACTCGATTCTCTTGAAGCAGCTCTTTACCGTAAAGTGCAGTGTCAATGCACACTCAAATGTAAACGTGCAGAAAGCTGGACGGAACTGTTATGAAGTGCAACATGGCGTGACTGAGGCGTCTTTTGAGGAGTGGATAAAAACACCGAAAACGAAGCAGAAACATTTGCAGGGCCACTTTGACGTAGAAAGATTAAACCAACACTTGCAGTAGG
The DNA here is from genome assembly GCA_033117975.1 of Parotocinclus spilosoma. Taxonomy (NCBI): domain Eukaryota; kingdom Metazoa; phylum Chordata; class Actinopteri; order Siluriformes; family Loricariidae; genus Parotocinclus; species Parotocinclus spilosoma. The sequence continues at coordinate 7,624,991 of JAVSBV010000001.1, forward strand.
CGTGACAAAAATACTTTTAATAATGACTCAGCAAACCCAGCAACGAACTGTTTGCATGTGAAATTACCTAAAAATAATATGCATGTGAGACCTAAAACTTAAAATATGCCCATCATTTAAGTCGTTTTGACAGGTATACCATTATTTCGTACAGACCATCTAGATTTATAGAATCCACTTTCTGGCCCCTCAAACCCAATCAGTCTGGGGGCCCAGCTATACCTAAAATAAGCTTGTTAAAAACTAAAAATATTAAGTAACTCAATAATAAAATAGGCATTACTGTGCCATGGATGAGAAATGAATAACACATTTTTCATTAACTCCATTTTGCTCATGCTATCATAACTTGTGTTTTTACTCGTTTAATTAATGATTTTGAGTTAGTGGTCTGAAATGTACTTTTGTTATGCTATATTGTGTAAGTGGCAAACCATATACATGGCTCACAAAAATGAGTATATATTTAAATGATAGGATATTTATATGGGATATATTGAACTATCAGCAGTATAGTTATGTCCTGCACCTTGCATGCAGTGTGTCTGACCATTTAAATATTTAAATATAGCTTTTGAAAAGATGCTGACCAATTATGGGAAAAGCCCCCAGGTCCAGGTGCTTTTTTTCCCCCCAAATCTGATAGTCTCACCCACCCATATCCCAACTTTCCCAAACATAGCTTAGGCATTAAAGTCTTGTAAGTGCTACTTGTCATGTTTTGGCACCATTCCAAAATAATGCTTCACTATCAACAATTGTCCTGGGCTGACCTCCTCTTCTCATTTGTCTGGGTTCACTGTTTCATGGGATATTGTGAAATTTCACATATGTTTCATGTTTTTGTTATAGGAAAGTGATTTTTAGGACGGTTTTAGGTGTTCATGTCTCTTTTTGCATTACAAGTTACACATGGCTTTTAATGTGCCACAAACTGTTACAATACTTGACTGTATTTTCGTTTTATTGTAATTGATTTTTATAATACATATTTATTTGTCTAATGTAATGAAAAATTTAATATCATGTGAAACCTTTAAAAACAGTGAATTCTGTATGACAGATGTGATTAGCTAATGTTTTTGTTCAAGTACTTTTAAGCCTTTGGGAAAAAATACACGGCTTACAAAAATTAGGGCATATTTCAAAATGAATATGAAGCAATTAAATTATTGTTTATTATTTTGAAAACACGATCACCAGAAAAGCAAATGAAAAAAAAGTTGTTTGATTACGCAAATAAGAAACTTAATTATGTTGATTGAGTAGAAAGTGACATACAGTGGGTACGGAAAGTATTTAGATACCTTTAAATTTATAAACCATTTGCTAAAATCAAAAAAGTTCAACTCAGCATCCCATCTTGATAGAAAAAATAGACATGTAGATTTTTTTTGCTAATTTATTATTTTAGGAATGATGCAACAAGTTTTTCACACCTTGATTTGGGGATTCTCTGCCATTCTTTCTTTCAGATCCTCTCTAGATCCGTCTTTTTGGATGGTGAATGTTGGTAGAAAGCCATTTTCATGTCTCTCCAGAGATGCTCAATTGAGTTTAGGTCAGGACTCTGGCTGGGCCAATCTAGAATGGTCATAGAGTTGTTCCAAAGTCACTCTTGTTATTTTAACTGTGTGCTTAGGGTCATTGTCTTGTTGGAAAGTGAACCTTCAGCCCAGTCTGAGGTTTTCTTTCAGGATATGTGTGTACTTCGCCGCATTCATCTTTCATTCAATTGTACCCAGTCATCCTGTCCCTGCAGCTTAAAAACACTCCCGTAGCATGATACTGCCACCACCATGTTTCACTGTTGGGATTGTATAGGGCTGGTGATGAGCAGTGCCTAATTTTCTCCACACATACCGCTTAGAATGAATGCCAGAAAATCAATCTTCTCATCCCACCAGAAAATCTTATTTCTCATAGTCTGGGAGTCTCATGTGTTTTTTGGTTAACTCTATGTGGGCTTTCAGCTCCGTCGGGCCACACTGCCATAAAGCCCCGACTGGTGGAGCTGCAGTGATAGTTGACTTTGTGGAACTTTCTCCCATCTCCCTTCTGCATTTCTGGAGCTCAGCCACAATGATCTTTGGGTTCTTCTTTACCTCTCTCACCAAGGCTCTTCTCACACAGTTACTTGCTTTGCCTGGATGGTCAGGTCTAGAAAGAGTTCTGGTCGTCCCAACCTTCTTCCATTTAAGGATTATGAACACCACTGTGCTCTTAGGAACCTTGAGTGCTGTAGAAATGTTTTAATAACCTTGGTTAGATCTGTGCTTTGCCACAATTCTGTCTCTGAGCTCGTTGGGCAGTTCCTTCGACATTATGATTCTGATTTGCATTGACATGCACTGTGAGCTGTGAGGTCTTATATAGACAGGTGTGTGCCTTTCCTAATCAAGTCCAATCAG
>JAVSBV010000001.1:7627501-7654963 GCA_033117975.1 Parotocinclus spilosoma
ATCTCAGCACCCCAAAATTAGTTAAGAACAACTGGTTTGATGCCCGAAACATTTTGGCTGTTAACCAGTGTTATCCAATCAATGACTCTAAAGTATTTTCTTTTTCTTGTTTGAATAAAAATACCAAGTTTTACCAGGCAGTGTATTTAACAATACAAAAATAAATTGTAAAAAGAATAATTTATAAAATGAATGTTTGAAAGAGGTCAGGAATTAACCTAGAACTACACTGGGGGACCGGGTCAATGACGTGAAAAGAGCTGGGACCACATTATCAAAGATGACCGTTTCTAACTACGTCATGCATTAAAATCTTGCATGGCACACAAGGTCCCGCTGCTCATGCCAGCAAATGGTCAGACCCGGTTGAAGTTCTCTATGAAGCCATAAACTCTCGGTGCACTTACTTTATCTAATATTCTTTTGATCACCACATTTCAGTGGTATTTTTTTTTGTGTTTATTAAAGGGGGAGATATTTAAGTGAAAAGTTGTTGTTGGTATGGAAATTCCTAATAATTGGGAATCTAAACAATAATGAGGAATCTAAACAAATCTAATAGTTATGGCAAACCTTAATGGCAGGAGAAACCGATGAAACAGAGCAGATCATGTGGCACTTTGCTTTTCACAACTCTGTTTGCAAAGGGCCAGGGAGTAAGGTTATCTAAGTTCAAAGTGCATTGAGCTGCCTTTAGTTATTCAGGTGATTAGTCGACATGCTCGATTAGGTCATTGCCTAACGTTTGTACCACTTGAATCCTCCTGTATACACAGTGGTTGGGCTACATCAAAAAGTCATTTGTTATATAACCTTTTCGCACTCAGTTTGCTCAACATATGATGACTTATTATTATTGGATGTAGGTAGTTCAGTGAGTATACTGTAGAAGTTACAAAAGTTATGATTAATAATATGGTGTTCAGCATTAATTTTGTTTTCCAACCAAGAAAATGATTTTATGCGTTATACTTTCACTTAACTTATCTTTTATTTGTAAATAAGCAAATGTTGATAACATTATGAAAACATCATGTTAAACCTAATGATTTAAACAACATTTTAAAATAAAAATGCTGAAATGCAGAGTTTTATTTTTATTTTCTACCTTGTTGTTTTAGCTCATTAATTCCAAATGAACTTGTGGGGGGTTCACGCTTTTCTATTTTTGTCGCATTTTACCTGCCCTAGGCATTCGGGCAATTGGTATTGCTGAACGCTGTAATTTATGTAGTTTAGAAAATGATTAATAAACACATATTCAACTGTTTTAGCTTTAGTATTGTGTGTTTTCTTTTTCATGCAGTGGCCTAAGCTTCTCTGGCCATGGGTGACACAGAACTGGAGCATTCCTCCTCTCAGCTGGAGCAGCTACAGAAGAGTCCATCAGCTTCGTCCACCTCCACTACCTCGTCTATCTCCTTGCCCTCGTCACCATCCTCTGGTCCACGGGCATTCACCAGCTCAAGCCCTAGTGCCAGTGAGAGTGCTCCCACTTCTAGTCCACCTTTAGATGTCATATCAGAGGGTGTGGGCGAGCTGAGCCTAGTCATCGATACTGAAGTGGCCAAAAAGGCCTGCCAGGAGGTCCTGCAGAAGGTCAAGTTCCTTAAAAGTGATGGAGAGACTGCTGAGCCTCGGTTAGTGAATGGGACAGAACATTCTGAGCCAGCAAACGGAGAGGGTACAATATCTGGTAAACCTTTAAAGATCAAAGAGGAGGAGGAACCCATTGTGGGAACGGTGAAGAGCGTGCGCAGACGCCACAAGAACAATTCATCTAAGCAGTCATGGTTGCTTCGCCTGTTTGAATCTAAGCTGTTTGATATCTCCATGGCCATCTCATATCTATACAACTCAAAGGAGCCTGGGGTACAAGCCTACATTGGCAATCGACTTTTCAGTTTTCGAGACGAAGATGTGGACTTTTACCTGCCCCAGCTGCTCAACATGTACATCCACATGGATGAGGATGTGGGAGATGCCATCAAGCCATATGTGGTGCACCGCTGCCGTCAGAGCATTGGTTTCTCGCTACAATGTGCCTGGCTGCTCGGAGCGTATTCATCCGACATGCATATTTCCACGCAGCGGCACTCGCGTGGCACCAAGCTGCGCAGACTCATCCTGTCAGATGAGCTTAAGCCAACTGGGCAGCGTGCACGAATCCACCAGCATCAACAGCAGCAGATCATCGCTCTCAGCCAGAGTGTGAGTGAGCATGGCCTGTCACCCTCAAAGCGCACACACCAGCGCTCTAAATCAGACGCCGCTGCCAGCATCAGTCTCAGTAGCAACCTCAAACGGACAGCCAGTAACCCAAAAGTGGAAAGTAGCCAGGATGAGGTGAGCAGCTTGAATCTTTGACTATAATGACATTTTTAAATTTAAGTGTTGCTTTATCCTTGTTTCTGGGTTTCATTTACTTGGATTTTGGCTTTAACTATTCATGAATTAGTTATCACCTGTTTATGTGTTTTGATCTTAAGTCATAATTACAAAGAAAAATTAACTCCTGGACCTAACTGGTAAAAACCTTCTTAACAACAATAATCTCCACCGAGCATTTCTTGTAGTCAGGAGGAATTTAATTGTAATTCACTGAATTTTTTTTGAGATGCCACTGAACTATGTTTGTTGTGTATATATAACATGTGTTATATATGTTATATAAATACATACATACAACTTTATCACCATATAAAAAAAATCAGGAAAGGGTAAAATACAATATAAATCAAATATGTCGTATTTATATGATTTAGGTGAGCGCTAAAACTTTCCTTACAGAGTTGTTTAGCACTTCTGCAGGTATTTTACCCTTTCCTGATTTTTTTAATATGGTGATAAAGTTTTGTTTGCGCCACTCCACAGCACTGGCCAGTTCATATTGAAGAGAGGCTTAGAACTGTTGTGAGTTTGAGCTGTTGCAAATCAACGGGGACAATGTTGACTGTGTGAAATCATTTAACAATCTAAAGCGACATTAGACAAGCGATCTGTATTCAGTGAGGCAGAACTTAATCTTTAAAATGAGGTAAGGGAACACAGAGTGTACCGTGCTTCATCAAGTGGGCACTGAGTGAAAAGATCTGGGAACTCAACAACAGTCATAATTCAACCCATAATAAATTAGCCTTTAGAAAAGCATGAATCTGTATAAATTAAAATACCTCTATTGTCTCAATTATCACTTATTTCCAAATCAAAGCTCTCCTCATGAGCATGCAATACGTGACTGATGGTCTAATTACGGTGGTTACCATCAAAGAAAATGATCAGTGTGGGTTTTCGAAATTGAGGATACACTTGTACAAATAAGTGCTCTTTTTCATTTTTTTTTTTTTTTAATATAAGAACGGTGAACTTCTGGATCCACACATACGCGCCGGAATGCATGTGATCCAGATACGCCTTGTTCAGGCAGGACCACAGAACAGAACTGATTGCCAGAGATGTGGATTCTAATCACATGATTTGGACTCGCATTCGATTTGATGGCTGAAAACTCGACATGACAGAATCAAAAATGCCTTGTGACTCCACCACTTTACTGTCAGAAACTTGTACTTTAAGACTCAAAATGACTTGAGTACTTTTATAAACCTGTTTTTTAATATAACAAGACATTTTAAAGTGTTAAAATTATATTAAATCGTGTAACCTTTCGTGTTCATATTAGTATTGCATCACTGCAATGCTATGGAGCCGAGCTGAAATCCCAGAGGGATGGAAGGGTAGCACACATTCAGCTTTTTTTGGGAGAAGCAGAGTTATGTTTATAATTTAATCATTGTGAACATAACTATATACTAGGAAATAATAAGTGTTATGAATTGAAAGAACTTGTGCTAATTATAGATGGGAAAAATAATTTGAATTTTTTGTAGAATTGTATCTCCCCTTCATATACCTCCCAGTGCTTTGGTCCGCTGCCTGCTGAACGCAGTGTGAGTGTCTGAAAGGGTGTAAGTTCTGGGTGATCTTCAATAAGGAGCAAAAAGGAAAAATCATATAGGCTGCATTTTGTTTGCTTCATTACCTCACGATTGAATCTTATGCTTCTCCTAATATATGTGTGAGTGTAACACACTGAATTGTAGATGATTTTTTAAGCAGTTTGGGTTATTACAAATGCCAGACAGGTATTTTTTGATTCAGGTTACAGGTGGTGTGTATGATCTCTTTGTCATGCAGATTAGTTAAAATGGCAGATATAAGAAAAGCAGATATACAATCATTTTTCAGTGCACCAACGCAGCAAGGAAGACCCCAGAAACAAAAGACATATAAATAAAATAATAAACGGATGAAATAATTATGAAAATGTGTCTAAATGGTATTATTAAACAAGGGCACCATAGAGAACAAAGCTGGGTACAGAGTTTTGGGTGGGTTAAGCTTTTATATTATTTTGATCAAATCAAGCGCTCTCCAATTCAGTACAGTTATAAAAGCTGAAGAATACTTGAATAAATAACCAAACTAAATCAAATATTCTTTAGAAATATCTATCTGTTGTAGTCATCTTTAAAAACACTAAAATGACCCTAATTGGCATTTGGTGACCGACAGGAGACTTGTCTGTATTGATTTAGGACTTGAGTGTCAAGACTTGACTTACTTGTTATTTGCAACTTAATAACTTGTTCCCATCTCTGGTGATTTCACATGTGTGATTAATGTGCCAGTGTACCTTCATTCCTCTGTGCAGTGAGGGAGATGGGAAGCAGTTCTTGGTTACTATTTCAGTTTGGTCTTTGTTCAAGAATTTTTATTAGGATGTGTTCACACTTGGCATGTTTGGTTTGATTGAAATTAACCCTCATACTATTTCTCTATTAGTGTGATTTTAGCAAGTATGAGCGCTGCCATCCGAACCTTGGTGCACGCCAAACAAGTGGACCTGAAAACGGCCTGAAAATGTACAGTATCTCACAAAAGTGATTACAGCTCACACATTTTTGTAACTATTTTATTTTATCTTTTTATTGGACAACACGAAAGATCTGGCACTTTGATACAACATAAAGTAGTCAGTCTACATACTTGTATAACAGTGTCAATTTGCTGTACTCTCAAAATAACAACACGCATCCATTAATATCTAATCCACTGGCGATAAAAAATGAGTACACTCCCCAGTTAAAATGGCCAAATTGTGCCCAATTAGCCATTTTCCCCTCCCCAGTATCATGTGACTTGGTAATGTTACAAGGTCTCAGATGTGAATGGGAAGCAGGTGTGTTCAGTTTGGTGTTATTGCTTCCATATACTGGTCACTGGAAGGTCAACACGGGACCTCATGACAAATCCTCTCTAATGATCTGAAAAAACGAATTGGTGTTCTACATAAAGCTGGTCTAGGCTATAAGAAGATGAGCTGCAGCACAGTGGCCAAGACCATACAGCGGTTTAACAGGACAGGTTACACAGCAAATTTACACTTGCACTTACACATTTACACATACATTTATGTTGTGTCAAAGTGTCTTATGAAAAGATAATCAAATAGTTACAAAAATGTGAGGGGTGTACTCACTTTTGTGGCATACTGTAGGTCTCGGTCAGTTTCCAAATGAACTCTTGTGTGGTTCAATTGATGTGAACGCAGCACGGACCAAAGTTGCGGAAACAAACCAAACACAGGGAGTGACATGATAAGAAGTGACTTCAAATTTAATATAAAATGTATAACTTCATATCACAGTTATCAAACAAATGCAAATAAATAACTTTACATGATTATTTCATTCAAAAGGACAGAATACTCAAACCTACTTGCTTTCTTCTAGTTAAAGTACGTAGTTGTAGAACTTCTCCTTGCGCTCTTTTATGTAACCCTAGATTTTATGACTTGATGAAAAACACTGATTTTGTTATAGATTTAAGTGCAAAAAGAAATGGGTGCAATAAAGACAAAGTTTACACATTAAGTAAAATGCATTCACAAGGCAATGCTTACTTTAGAGAAGCAATAGAGAAACAAACCCTCACCAGTGGTAATGGGCCGGTATAGCAGTCATAAAACCCCCTGCAGCACTTTTTTTATTTTTTATTTTCCCAACTTTTGCCTTACAGGCATCAGATTCCGTATTTGTTTATACAACCCCTGGCAAAAATTATTTAATTACTACACTTGCAGGATGTTTATCCAGTATTGTTTTACTTTTTTAAACATCTTTTTTGCTAATTAGACTTTTTACTTTCTGACTATACAAATCACAGATGTGACACATTGTTTGTTTTTGTTTTTTTTATTAAGAGCTGAATATTCCATCTTTGTGAAACATACCTTAAAAAATTAAATTAATTCATTTAAATATTCGTATCCTATTCCATCCAAATAGAAGAACTTGTCATTAGTAAGGATGTAATAATGCATGTATTTGTATGCACAGTATATGCATGTCTTTGGATCATGCCACTTTGTTACAAGATGTCCAGTTCGGTGCATTTTGTGGTTTGAGTGACCATGCTGTCTCAAGGCTGTGATGATCAGTCTACCCCAAAGTTAGCAAATAAATTGATACTTGCCAATATGCAGTGTTACCGTTCTTCTGCATTTCAGTGTGCAGAACTAAAATAAAAAAACTTGTCAAACCCCCACCCAATTACATAACAGAGCTGTAACTTAGCAAACTGAATTAGCACATATTTGGTGGACCGTAAGCCAGAGATTGAGCACCTAACTTTATCCTTGAGGTCTTTTATTTGGGACATTTTTGGCTTTCAAATGTTCCACTGTTACATCTTTTGCAATGTGCATTTCTAAAAAAAATACTAACATGTATAAACATGGAAATTAGTCTGCAGTTAAAGGGAAATACTTGAAGATTTTTCTGATTAAAAGGAAACATGACCCCAACAATAGAATTGTGAAATGCAACAATGAGGACTTAAAATTCGGCCAGACAGAAACCCATCAGGGAGTCTAGCAATAGATTTTGGTTAGTCCTAAGTTTTCGTGTCAGAGTTTTGGTGCAATTACACTTCAAATTTAAAGGAAAACATACTGGTAGACCAAGTTAGATGGCAAAGTGCCAGAATAGAAAAAACTAAGCAATATGCCTTCAAAACAGAGAACGCACAACAAAGCAAATGTAAAGGGAATGGGTGGAAAAGGAGTATCCCTGCTTGTTACAAATATCAGCTGAATAAATTAGATTTGATTAGAAAGAATAGCTCTTGGCACAATTCAGCTGTGTCACGTCAGTCAACTTGACCACCATGATCAAATAAAGTAATAAACCGCAAGTAATGTCAGTGTAACACGGTGAATAGTCTGCTCCTCAAAGTATTCATGTTCTTATGTCAATGTTCCACATCTCTGGTTTGGTGTGACCATTATCAGTGTTCAGATACAATAGACAAATATGACTGTTCTGTCAAGTTGACAACGAGGTACATAGTGTGAGTGTCTCATTGCATGGAAATCAGCGACTTATCTAGAAGAGTTTGGACTTGTCTCTGGTATATCACAGCCACTAGATAGTGACACCAATGCTTTGGTAAACAATCTGAATGGAATCTGGGATACTGTATTGTATGGAGTATTGACCTAATAGCCAAGATACTGCAGTGACTCTCATACATTGATTTATTTAGTAAGTAAGTAAATCTTTATTGTATAGCACTTTTCTAGGGCACGCCGCAAAGTGCTTCACAATACAACATAATTAAATATAAGAAATAACAATAATTTAAAAATACTCACTCGAGTTACTAAAAGCATGTGATTTTAAACACTTGTACTGTAGCTGAGTGTCTAATGATAGTGGGGTGGTTATTATCCACAGCTTGGGAGCATATGGTGCAAAGGACCTATCGCCCTTCGTCTCAAGTCTAGTTCTGGGCCTTGCAAGTAACGCCTGGTTAGATGATCTTAAAACTCTCGCCCTCTCAAGTGGGCACAGGAGCTCTGAGATGTATGCTCCCTCATTATGTAGGGCCTGATAAGTCAGCCCTAGTATTTTAAAATCAACTCAAAAACACACAGGTAGCCAATGAGGAAAGACTAAAACTGGTGTTATATGTTCTGTGTGAGAAGACCCATGACAAGCTTTGTCTCTCAAACACAAACGGGTGAATAGAGCATTAATTATCCATACTTGCCAATATATATAAATAATTAATTATCCAACCGGGAGGGGATAAAAGCATGAATGAGTTTTTCACTGTCTGCAACGGACAGAAAAATATTAACCTTGGTAATATTCATAAGGTGAAGGAAACAGGATTGATATTTAATATCAACTGCTGGACAGTCTGATCCTGTCCATGCCCCAACACTGTCAGTGTGTTTTGGCAGTCTTGGTGACCATACACCATACTGACCAGTCAATGTGTGGCACTCTCGTCCAGTTTAACGTGCTTCTGTTCACCCCAATGAATATATCACTTGCTACTCAATCACCATAATTGAGTTTGAATCCTATTTGCATAATCAAACAACTTTTTAAACTTTTTATCTGCTTTTCTGATTATCTTGTTACATAAATACATAAAATGAAATGCTTCTTTTTTTAACAGCTTCATAATCATTTTGAAATATCCCCTAATTTTAGTGAGCAAATATCCTGTTGTATTTCTGTAGAGAAGAGAAGATAACTGAAGTGTGTAGAAACACGTGTGTTCCCCGTTGCAAATATGCATTTCTTCTCTTTGACCATAGACACAGTTCCATTCAAATCCCTGAGCATTTAGCTAACTTTAGGCACAGACAGTGTGTTAATTCAGTATTACTTTGTTCCTAAAAAGGAATAATTGTCAGTATAATGTGTTCAGTCATTTATTAATTGTATTATCCTTTTAATCCAAGTCTGGGTCGAGGCAGGAACAGTCCTAGACAGACTGCCTATCTATTGCAGGACACATGCACCCACAAACACTGACAAATGCCAATTAACACGCATATGCAGTCATGGTCGAAATTGCTGGCACCCCAGAATTTTTCAAGAAAATGAAGTATTTATTCCAGAAATGTATTGCAATTACACGTTTTATGATGCACATTTATTTCCTTTGTGGGTATTGGAACAACACGTAAAAAACAAAACCTGATATAGTTTAATGCAAAACTCCAAAAGAAATGGTCCGGACAAAATTGTTGGCACCCCCAAAGAAATATATTGGTTTCACACCCTTTCAAAACAATAACTGTAATCAGTCGCTTCCGTTAACCATTAGCAAGCGACTTGCGCCTCTGAACTGGAATTTTGCAAACTGCTCCAGGTCTCTCATCATGGAAGGGTGCCTTTTCCCAACAGTAGATCTCTCCACAGGGGTTAAATGGGGTTTGGATCCGAACACATTGCTGGTCACTTCAGGTTTTTTATATGTTGCTCCAATGCACAATGTACCATAACGTGTAATTTTATTTTTGGGTTAAGTACTTCATTTTCTGGAAAATGTTTGCGGGTGCCAACAATTTTGACCATCTTGAGGTCATGACTTTCTGCTTGAAAATTCCTAGACGCTCAGATCAAGAATTGCCAGGGGTGATAAGTTGTGGCACAAACACATTTTTGTTCAGTGTGAGATTAAGCTTATTCAGTAAAAAGTTTAATTCTCATCTTACTTTCATCTTTCCCATAATTTGCACTAATTGTGGAGGACACTGTAGCAAATGGTTGTGTGTTCAGTTTTTGTTGGTTTTAGCGTGTCATTTTATAAGGGGTGAGTTTAAGGCTAATTCTGCACTTTACAGCAATTTATTTGCTGTCTAACAGGATCTGAAAGATTAATTTCTCACATAAATTTTACTTATATGGATGTAATTGTTGCAGAAGTCCCATTGCTGCTCCCATTTATTTATCAGTGACTGTATCCACAGATAAAACCTGACATCTGCTGAGTCACAGACAAATCCATGGCGCAATAGCTCTTCCATAACCGTGAGCTTTGTGTGTGTGTGTTTTTTTTTATTTTATTTTTTTTTTATTTTGTTTTGTCTTGCTCTCGCCCTTCCACCCCCTTCCTGTACCATAACCCGCCCTCCCTTTTCCCAGGACATGAGCTCCAGCTCCGACAGTCTCGAGTTAGAGGCTGGTACCGTAAGTCAACCACTGTCTAATAGCATCCTTATCTATGCATTGTGGGATGTTGGCTGTTTCTGTTCGCAGTTGGGGTTGGACTCCCAGATTCCTTCAAATGTGTGCCTTTAAGATTTGCAAGCATGTCACTTGAAGTTTTAAGTATATTAATTAATTAGTTTTATTATGTAAATTAGTTACATTTTGAACCGGCAGTATACATTTACCGACATGTTGACATGCTTGGAAATATGTAGTCTGTTTTTTCCTGTTCTCTTGTGCCTCCAGTACATTTCTTTAAGTCTTTAAAATAAGAGGTCCTTGTTTATTTTAGGTGTTTGCAGTGGCATTGGTCTTTAATTGACTATTTGACTCTTAACTATGAAGTTTGTTTCAGATACTCTATCTAAGGCCTACCTTCTAAAAAACTAAAGCAGAATACGTTGGGCATGGAAAATGCTGGTTTTACTTTTATTTCATTGCAGGCAGTATGAACCCCAGATATTTCATGTTTTGGCTGGTCAACTTTATATCATTTATTAATGTACACCAATTCCTGCATTTCAGACCTGCAGACCAATCCAAAAAAAATTGGGACGGTAAAGCATTTACCACTTTGTAATGTTGCCATTCCTTCTAACAACACTGAAAAGACATGCTAACAAGACTAGCAAGTGATAACAAGCAAGAATAAGTCAGGCCTCATTTCACTTCCTACAAGCATATCACCTGGGGACGGGTTAGGATTGCAGGCAGGCCAGTCTAATACCCGTATGTTCTTCTGCAGCCATGCCTTTTTGTAAAATCAAATCATGATAACAATCATCTCTTTCAAATCCCATCATTACTTAGATTTTTACCTCATTACTAGCTATAAATTGCCCATCTCTTTTTTTTTTTTTTTTGCAAAGTTTAGCAGATCGGAAATGCAGGAATGGATGTATATTAGCAAATGAAATATATATATTTTAAGTGCAAATAATTTTGTGTCTAGTCAACTATATTTACTATAATGTTGTCTAGTCAACAATATTTCATTTGCTAATATTTATTTTTTTATATATAAATAAAAATAATATATAATTCATACCGTCTGCAATGAAATAGAAGTCAAAGTCAATTTGAAAAAAAAAAAAGTTTCTTTTTTATTACAGTATTTATTTTGGGGCATTTTCCATATTTCCTGCTGTTTTTTGTACTGTTGCAAATTAATTTAATCAGTCACTGGCTTGACCTAATGTTTATTCTGATCCTTCATTCAGTCTAACGCATTTCTTTGAAGAGATAGGCCTACATATTATAAGCACACATTTTGGTTTCTCTGGTTTGGTAAACTTTTGATCTTCTAGGATTATTCCGATTTTCTGTACTTCTACAAATAAGTTACTCTGGTTGTTGTATTTCCTTTGATGGTAAACAAATCACAATGCGATCATCAGCACTCTTTTCATTCCTAATTTGTTCAGAGGGGAAGTGCTTTTATTTGTTTATGCATATACTCTAGGCAAATTTTTGGTGGTTGAGTTGTCTGTACTGCCTCTTCTATATGATACTCAAACCTATATGCCTTTTTTACCTTTATAATAATAAGTCATTATAAAATCTAACACGAATGGAGGAGTTTGATGAGTCTTACTTCACATTTGCCATAGTATAATGGGCTCATTTGTTTTTGTCTAAGTAACACTTTCATTTCAGGTCATTCATGTCACACTTGCGCCACCCTATGGCCAGCTGTTGCTACAAAACACCATTTTTCTCCTTTGTTTATATTCTCATGCTTTGCTTTCAATTTATTAATGATTTAAGTGTGCATGTAGACTTTTCGACCTCCTGCTCATTTGTTTTTTCAGTTTATAGTTTTTGTCATCGTTCTGGTGCCTAGTACAAAATCATTGCTGTTTGCAAATCCATTCACTTTAATCCACTTGTAAAATGAGTTAAAGTTTTCTCTTCTCTCTGTCCTTCAATGTTTGTGGCATTTTTCTTTCTGGCCAGCCTGTACGTCTGACTCCTCAGCGTGAGTTTATCAAGTCACTGATGGGCATTGGGAAGAGGCTAGCCACTCTGCCAACCAAGGAGCAGAAGACACAGAGACTTATCTCAGAACTTTCCTTGCTTAACCACAAGCTGCCAGCACGTGTTTGGCTGCCCACTGCAGCATTTGACCATCATGTGGTGCGAGTCCCTCACACACAGGCTGTCGTGCTGAACTCAAAAGACAAGGTTAGCCGTTTCACATACTGTATATAAAATTGCTGCTATTATCTAATTTTCAGAAATTAATTCGCGACTGACTTTTATTACCATTTTAACTTTGCTTGGATCAGTTTAAAAGTTTGTAACGCTGCTCACCAAACAATTTATTAAAAAAACACTAGCAATAATTGGTAGGACCTCCCTGCTGTAGCCCATTCACCTTCAGGTTCAATGTGTTACACATGCTGATAAGCTTTTTTACTTACCACAATCATAGCTTTCCTGTTGACTATCATTCACAGAAGCATGCATCTTCTGCCCTTCTCCCTCTCTATTGCCATCTAGTGTGTGATTATATTTTTTTGTTTTTAGGCCCCATATCTAATCTATGTAGAAGTTATGGAATGTGAGAACTTTGAGACGTCAAGTGTACCAGTCAGGATCCCAGAAACACGAATCCGCAGCACGCGATCTGTAGAAAATCTTCCAGACTGTGGCATCACAGCTGAGCAGCGAGCCAGCAGTTTCTCCACTGTACCAAACTATGACAATGACGACGAGGCCTGGTCTGTGGATGATATTGGAGACCTCCAGGTTGAGGTACACACAACTGCTTCTCCAATTGTTATTCATTTTTTGCTTCTGTTAAAAATCCATTAATTCCTTCCTTAAATTCCCTTTATGTCTGCTTCAGCTGCCAGAGATACACACTAACAGCTGTGACAACATCTCCCAATTTTCAGTGGATAGCATAACCAGCCAAGAGAGCAAAGAGCCCATTTTTATTGCTGCCGGTGACATCAGGTAAACTAAGTATTTGTGCGCTGTCAAGGTTTTTTTTATTTTTTTGAACAACAAAAAGTCTTTTTGATGGTGTTAATTTGTTATATCTTCTGTTTGCGTATTCATCTGTGCCTTCGTTCTTTAAGCATACTCAACATATCAAAATGATAATGTTATGTTATTGCTTTAATAATTTTTTAATACACAGCATATTGCTGGAAACACAGATGTGACTGGAGGAAACGGATGTGATTTTTGGATTCAGCACAATAAAATACATGAAGATCACGTTATCTTGTATTCAGCTAAACTGATGTAGATCTGTGTAATTGATAAACTTCTATAGCAGTTAATGGTTTGCTACGGAACATAAATATGATATTCAAAACACCAAGTAATGATTTATGTATTTTTGTGTGTAGTTTTGCATTCTTCTACTGGCTCTTTTCAGTGCATTGTGATATCTGGTTATATGTGCACTTCTCCAGGCGGCGCCTCTCAGAGCAGCTTGCCCACACACCCACGACATTTAAGAAGGACCCAGAAGATCCCTCAGCAGTGGCCTTAAAAGAACCCTGGCAGGAGAAGGTCAGGTAAGTACAGCAGGAAATGTCACCGTGGGAGCAGTTATGTTGTGTTATCCATTAATAGATGTAGCCAATTTTAATATTTGTTCTTACCTGTTAAACAGACGAATTCGGGAAGGTTCTCCATACGGTCATTTGCCCAACTGGCGCCTTCTTTCAGTCATAGTGAAATGTGGTGATGATCTAAGACAGGAGCTCCTTGCCTTCCAAGTGCTAAAACAACTACAGGTGATAATTTTTTGTTGTATTTATAGTGACTTTTAAGTGAAGGTTCCCAAATTTTACATCAGACATTATAGTTTCATACTTTGTTGTCTGGATCTACCAGTCAATTTGTTGCAGGTTATCTAGGATTACTAAAAATGGGCAACTGAACCATTAAACACACAGATTCACATACAGTAAACATATCTTGTGAAAACTGCATTTGTAGGAAATAAACAGAAAGTTAATCTTAGCCATCTCAGTTTAGATTTATATTTATGTCACATTTATGTATGTCACATACCCTTTTCTCTAAATCTGGTCCGACCTCAGCCTCTTCCTGATTTCAGATTGCATGTTTTCCCTGTATTACTGTAGGTTTACTCTAGGTATGTCAGTTAATTGATTACTCTAAATTGGCCAAGTGTGACAGTCTTAACCTTGTGCTTGTCATGAAATGACTACTGCAACTGATATTACAGTAAATGAATTCCTCTCCCAAGTTGACAAGTCCAACTTTCCCACCACATGCACACCATCCACCAAGTCACATGGGCCATACACCATTAAATGCCTCTGCACATCTTCCCCTATGCAATCATGCCACTGTTGCCGTGATGGAGAGATGATACCTGTTTGACGTTCTCACCCTTGGACAGAGATAAAAAAGAACCAAGAACTTCAATGGCATTTGACCGAAGCACCGTTTTACTAGCCTTAATAAGCACAGTCGTTTCTGGCTTCAGACCAATCAGAAAACTAACAAAATGTCCACAAGTAAAATGAGAGATTCAGTACTCGTTTAGCTCTACTGAATTAGAAAATTTGAAAATGGCACAACTTTGATTGTAGTTTGATATGCTGGTTCTAATGTTGGATCATGTTTTTCATTCCTACAGACAATTTGGGAGCAGGAACGTGTCCCATTATGGATTAAGCCCTATAAGATTCTGGTCATTTCCTCTGACAGTGGCATGATTGAGCCAGTGGTCAATGCTGTGTCCATTCACCAAGTAAAGAAGCAGAGTCAGCTGTCTCTGCTAGATTACTTTCTACAAGAGCATGGCCAGTACACTACAGAGGCTTTCCTCACTGCTCAACGCAACTTTGTACAGAGTTGTGCTGGCTATTGTCTCATCTGCTACCTGTTGCAGGTTAAGGACAGGTAGGTCAGACAGTCACCAGCAAACCAACCAAACTTGTTATTTTGGTGTACTTACTCAGTTGGTAGTTTTAAGCAGTTGTGGGGCTTCCTGTTGTACACAGTGTCCAAGTGAAGTTGCACTAGTGCAATATGTAATGTGTTTATTGCAGATGTTGGATCACGTTTGTATGGTAAAGTTCAGCAAATAACTACAGAATCACATGGTCCAACATCTTGGTGGTGGGGTAGTGGTTAAGGTACTGGACTAGCAAGGCCCTTTGGATCAGGGTTCAAATCCCACCTCTGCCACAGCTGGGTCCCTGAGCAAGGCACTTAACCCACAATTGCTTAGATTGTAAGACTGTATTAATTGTA
Source organism: Parotocinclus spilosoma (assembly GCA_033117975.1). Lineage (NCBI taxonomy): Eukaryota > Metazoa > Chordata > Actinopteri > Siluriformes > Loricariidae > Parotocinclus > Parotocinclus spilosoma. The sequence goes on from JAVSBV010000001.1 coordinate 7,642,828, forward strand.
AGTCGCTCTGGATAAGCGTGTCTGCTAAATGTCATAAAATGTAAAAAACAATAAAAAAATTTACCCCCAAAGCCCACATATTTACCAGGTTATCTTTGCATTCAGATGCTTTTACGCAAAAAAAACTGTTACATTTTTAAAAAATAATAAAGGATTAATGATATAATGAAACAGTGATCCAAACAACACCATTCCTTACACACCTATCATGTCGTAAATACAGTGTGCCCTGTATAATGACCACATTCTGTTCTGTGAAACTGGGAGTGATCAAAATGGGCATTGACCGGACATTACCATACTCACATACAATACTCAGTCTGTTTATGCTATTGTAATGTAAATATAAAGGATATTTTAACAACAAAACTGCATGCAAACAATACTTAAATGCGGCAGAGATAGCACCGAAAACACTAGGTGAAGTTTAACCCTTTGGTAATTTGTGGAAAATCACAATATTTATAAATATAGAGTAATGAACTGTTACAGCCCTGTGTAACAAAAAGATGTATTTTTTAAGATAATAGTATGATGGACCTGATGCTTTTGTTTGACTAAAACAACAAATGCACTGATAGACAGACAGTATTACAAACACAGAAGATCAGCCAGATGGAACAGAGGCCACCTACAGATGTTACAAATAAGCGGTGAAAAGTCATACACAAAAGCACAACTAACTACAAACAAACACATGACCACTAAGGTATTTGCTTGTCACCATTATTTCCTGATAAAAATTTTCATACCTTTTTATTTTTCAGACACAACGGGAACATTCTACTAGACTCTGAGGGCCATATCATTCACATTGATTTTGGCTTCATTTTGTCCAGCTCTCCAAGAAACTTGGGCTTTGAGACGTCTGCCTTCAAACTGACCAATGAGTTTGTAGATGTAAGGGCAGGCATCTGTGTCTACACTCACAAGAAAAAGAATATCTTAATCATAAAGTACTCCACTCAGTCTTCAGGAAGAAGTTGGTCCTTATTTAAAGTTAAAATCTATGTTCTTATTTTAGGTAATGGGAGGACAGGATGGAGACATGTTTAATTATTACAAGATGCTCATGCTTCAAGGTCTCATTGCTGCGCGCAAACACATGGAGAAAGTCATCCAGATAGTGGAGATCATGCAACAAGGTAACTGGCATCCACAAATGAGCATGCTAAAACATAAACATACTGACAAAGATGTACAACTAATCTGGACTAATTAACTAGCCATTTGCGAGTCTTTCCTTTTCACTAATGGGAACTGTTACTAAGCCATTAGCGTTATGGAAAGTCACGTCCTCAGTTAAAAAGCTTTGCTTTTAAAGAGAGCTGAATGATTACATAGAAAACTTGCATAGAAAAGTCTTAAGATGAGAAAGTGTAATCTGCATTTGCATCAAATTTCAATGGCTATTTATTCTCATTGCATATATACTTCGACTTATAGGCGGGATAAGCCAGGTAGCTATCCAATCAAACGCACAAATTTGATCTAAACCCGGAAAGACCATACTAGCTTTGTGATACTAGCTCTGTCATAATTTATGATTTAACTTAAGTTATCTAGATAATGTCAGCAGGGCGAAAAAGAAGAGCCGATGTATGGGCACATTTCTCCTTTGAGGTTGTGAAATAATTAACCTGTGAATACTAAATTTTGTTATAAATACTCTTTTATTGTATGTTTGGTGCTTATTTTTGCTTTTACTGTACTCAGTTAAAGAATGTGTTTTGCAATGTATGCAATTTGTTATGAAAAATGCATTTATTTCTCAGGCATTTAATATTTTATTGTTCTGCTCAACATGCAAGGTTATGTAAATAAAGATTTCAAACATTAATAATATTCCATAATAATAAATTTTTCATTTCGTGTAAGTGTACATAATGACTTCAATAATTCAAGGGAACTGAAAAATATGTATTCACATTTTACACTTTTTATATTTTAGTCAACTGAATTGACTATATTCTTATGATAATTAGTCGACTAAAACTAAAAACATTTCAGATAACTAAATTATGACTAAAACTAAATGACATTTTAGTCACAAGACTAAAACGAAATCAAAATTTGCTGTCAAAATTAACAGTGCTGGTAGAAGACTGCCAACCTCTTGCTGCACATTTTAAACGGCCTTCCCTAAGCTTTCTCAGAAGGTAGAGTCTGCTAATCCCCTTCATGTACACTGCCTCCATGTGGGCCTCTGTGTCGTGAGATTTGTGAAAAGAAGTTTATCCTAGTGTACATAGTAACCCTAGTGTACATTTTTAGGTTAAGATGGAAGACGTTTCCATTAAAAGTAACGTAATGTTTTCTGTACACGTCTTTGCTTTTTACGTACGGTATTTAATAATCTGGGGTAAGCATCATTACTGTAGACCCACTCGTCTGTATGCTCATCCCATCTCTGCAGACCAAGAGGAAGTCACATTTCGATTAATCTGACATGCTGTATCTCTTCTGCTTTCCAGTTGCTTTTCAAAGTGGAAGGACAGAACCTCACAAATCAGCGCACAGAGCCACACAAGTCTCTAATCAGTAAAAATGTACGATTCCTTCCTTCTTATTTGGTGTCTCTCTTTTTTTGGGGAATAAAAATGGGGGGCAAAACGTAGTTTTTACCCACAATAAATTCCTTCCTTCTTCATTGTAGATGTCTTTACGAACCAAGCAGCGGATGCTTAAAGAAGACGGCGAGATTTTTAAACAGAGGAGGTTTTTTGAGGAGCAGGTAACACTTCCTCGTGCTTCCTCATACTACTACCTCCCTTGTTTCTTAGATATAAATGTTTAACAAAAAGCTGACGGTTTGCGCGCTTTACGTCATAGTTTCTGCAGAACAGTAAGAAGTCTCTAGCAGGGGACAACACGTTCACGGACACAGTCAAGCAGATGCTGTCGTCTCGCCTCAGCATACCGGACTGTCCCAACTGTAACTACAGGAGAAGGTGTGTCTTGTACTACAGGGGTTTTATATGATATTCCAGAGCAAGTACTGCCTCTCCCTTTTCTCCCCAATTTATGGCCCTTGATTTACATTCTTTTTAGCCATCATGACCAGTTGTCCGTCTTGTTTGGTTAGGCCTGAGGCACTGCCAAATTTCAGTAATGGGCTAACAAAAATTCACTCTATTTATTAATACAGTGAGACCTCTGTGCTTATTTTTTATTCATTTTAGAAGGCATGTTGTGTCCTGAAAATTACGAGTACCATGAGAATAATGTCAATTAAATTAATCTGCTCTAGATCCCCAGAAAAAGGTGTTACTGGCATGAAGTTGTAGCACATACTTGCACTGTAGATACACAGACAAAAAAGAATATTAATTAGATTAAATAATTACAGAAGGCCTGAGACAGTCAATAGAGGAAAAAAAAGAAGCCAAAGAAGCTAAGACTTCAGAGTTGTACATTGTAAGGTTGTAGCAGTAATCCCTCTGGATTAAGAGATTGGCATGGCTGGAATCTCCTTAATGTTTTTTTGTTTATTATTGTTTGTTTAAAACTTTTCAATCATTTGCATGTACATTTACAGCATTTAGCAGACGCCCTTATCCAGAGCGACTTGCAACTTTTACAGTCTTAAAATTCAAGCAATGGTGGGTTAAGGGTCTTGCTTAAGGACCCAACTGGGGCAGCTTGGCAGAGGTGGGATTTGAACCCAGGACCGTCAGGTTCCAGAGTTCCAGTACCTTAACCGCTAGGCTACCTCAGTCCACATTTGAGTTTTGGACTAATTTAATTAAATTGATGGCCTATTGGCATCTTATACCCTTTGAATCATTATAGGTAATGTTTATTATGGCTTGAACATAAAGGTGAGGTTGTGAAACTATGTGTACTAGGTGTACTAGGTGCACATGTTGTGTTTCTGGCAAGAAGCCTTACATTCATGTCTTTACTTAGGTGCACCTGTGACGACTGCAGCCTTTCTCACATTCTCACATGTGGCATCATGGATGCCCCAGTGGGGGAGGAGCTTCACATGAAGCTGCCCATGCAAGCAGATCCTCCTCGAGACTACCTGTCTGAAGTTCATCCTCCCAGCATGTCTTCAGGAAGCTCGGCCTCCGGCTCTGGATCTGGCTCCGCTTCCAGTTCTCCAATCACCGTCCAGCAGCACCAGCGACTTCTCATGCCGCAGGACGGAGCCCCCACGTTGTGAGTCAATCTGTTAAAGACTTATGTAGGGTCAGTAAAAATGCTTATGCAACGACATTAGTGATGTAATGAAAAAAAATGATTGGACAAAATTGAAAGGTAGAATTTAGGATACTGACGTCCAAAGTGTTGCTTCAGGTTTTGTTTTGGGTTTTTCTGCGTTGTTAGATGAAATGCTGTAAAACCGTTTTTAATTCCAAACATGAACACATGATAACAGATCACCTGGCTCTCAGATCTACTGTGAAGCCAACAAATATCGTCTTGTACTACTTTCTCATTGGAATTACAATAAAAATATATTTAGTGTTAGATTTGGAAACCTGATTTGTATGTTTGTGGTGCTGCAGATCCCAGTTGATCCCTCTCACATACCCCGATTCAGTCTTGTGACACAATCCCATTCGCTGCCTTAATTAGTTCCTCTTACCTGTCCTGCATTTCCTAATCACATCTGTGCTTTTTGAACGTCTTTAAATTAAACTGGGAGGATCAGGTGCTTTCAGATGTTCAAGTTTTTGCCCCCTAAGCTTAGTGTGACCGTGTCCTTCACATGAAACTTTTGTTTTGGTGAAAACATTTCGTTTTCTGCCTGCACTGTGGTGCCATGCAATTGAGAGTAAGTACATAAAAATAAGATACTGTGCAAAAGTCTTAGGCCACCATTATATTAAATAGATCATTGTTTTAGCAATGGTATAATGACCATATATAGTTCTCAATTTTTGATTCTCAGTTCATATAACTAAAAAAATACAGGACATTTGTATGCAGGATTAAAAAACTAAGAATATCAGAAACACACAGCTTCTCTAACCTACAGCGTGGCGACTGTCACCTGCCCTTACACTTAAGCAATAGCAGCGTCTGACAGTTTCATATCTCAGCTTAGGTTTCGGTTTAAGGACTATAGATTTGCTGTGAGAGCTTGAACATAGCAAATGTGCTGTAGAACATTATGCAACGTAAATCTTGAATCTGTTCAGTCAGAAGTTCCGGTTGTTCCCGGAGATCACAAAGTAAAGTTCAGTAATCTTTTTATGGAGCAGTTTCCCTTTAATTTCATCCCTGCTTTTTTCTCCTTAGTGGTAGTGACGACGATGACGATGAAGTGCCTCCACTGTCGTCTATCTACCCCCTAAGCAGGTATGAGGACCCCGGATTGGTGGCGAGCTTGAACGGTCTGCACACTCAACTCAACGGAGGAGAAAACGGCGTTCTAAAACATGAGGTGAGGCTCCAGCTGAAAGTGAACTATTGTGTGTGTCACCTCATCTGTACTCTATTGTGGTTGACTGCTGCTGTAGTAGTTCAGAAGACTGGGCTTTTATATAGGCCTATAGCTTAATCTGTCAGGACTACATTGTGTGTGTGTGTGTGTGTGTGTGTGTGTGTGTGTGTGTGTGTGTGTTATATACATTCGTCTCTGGCATCACTACAACGCTCCTAAGTTTCTCCCCAGCCCTCTACTGCCACTTACAGGTCTTTAAATAACTTTTCCATTTACTACAAAAAAATAAGGCACAAGTCGCCACTTAGCCACTGCAAAAGCGCGTCAGATCACACTGGATAGGTTTTTCAAACGTTGACTGGAATTTAGTACGTGCCACTATAAGATGGCATCCGTAATCTTGTCGGACGGCCCTCACCCAGGGTGCCTCCCCTTCTAGCTTCTTCTCTGCTCTTCTCTTTCTGCTTCCCCTCCTAGCCTGCGGGTGGCGCTCCCGTTTCCCGGCTCTCTCCTAAACCCTCCGTTTAATGTTCTTCCTTCTTTTTCCCGGCACCTTCCTCGTTTTGTGTTCTTCGTTTTGCAACCGAGTATCAGTGGTGTTTAAGGTTGTTCCTCTTACCGCTCTCCCTGCACCGTTATTATATTGAAACTCTCAAGTTTACGTCCGCCTTTTTTGTATTTTGTCCTTCCGAACGCCCCGTTACCAGACATTTTATCTAGAGCAGTTTACGTCTCCACAAAAGCCATCGAGTTCATGTCGTCCTAAAAGGGCAATTTTTTTTTTCTAGCTGATTTTCAGTTCAATCTCTTCTCTTCTGTTTAGTCGCCACGGGGGAGCAGCAGCAGTTCATCTGAGGGTGATGATGAGGACGTAGAGAGCTCACATCCTGCAGGCCAGCATGGGGATCCCTCATGTGGGAAGAGGGACAGCCCTCCGCCATCTTACACACACACACAAGTATGTAGATCAATCTTAAAAGCAGTGTCACACCACAGCTACAGAGAGCTATGTTATAAACAGTGTTTATTTAATGTATTTTTTTGTAATGCACTGATCAGTGAAAATTTAAAACCACCAACAGACTAATAACTAAGAATGTTTATTGTCTAAGCTGTTGGTGAACAGTTGGTTCTCACTGTCAGTGTGTTATATGTGGGGGAAATTTTTGTGAGTAAACCTGAGTGACTTTAACAAACAAGGGACAAATCCCGGGCCAAACAAAAAGGAAATTCCAATTTATTGATGGCAAGTGTACGAATGCTAACGGCCAACTGCAGCATGTAATGATGCGTTCTAATAAATATGTTTAGGTGGAGCAGGTGCAGCACCCGTGCGAGTGTCACGTGTGTAACCAGGGCAGTGTTGACGGTGGCACAGCAGGACTGGGCACCGCAGCTCCGCCCATTGGGCGTCCTCATACTGCACCTCATCAGTTTTTCTCAGAGAAGAGTGCAGCTCACCCAGCGCTCCATCTGTACCCCCACATTCACGGCCACCTGCCCCTGCACAACCTACCCCATCTGCCCCGCCCGCTGCTTCCCACACTCTACTCCAGCCCTCCTCTCACGCACACCAAGGTCAGCTCTGGTTTAGAAATGTTTAATTGTACAAGTGTGTTCATTGTGCTGCTTGCTCTTCTCTCTGCAGCCCCAATGCAGACTCTTTAATTTGCTGCGCTTTAATCGCAACACCAGTAGGGGGAGCCATATATTAACATATCACAGACACCATATAACTGCTCATTCTGATCTGAGCCTTCCCACACTAAGCCTGCTAAGTTGTTTTTTTTGTTTTTTTTTTGTTTTGTTTTTTTTGTCAACATGGACATCACAGAACGTCCAAATCAGATAAGAACTGTGTTTGAATAGTTCATGGATTTTGAATGCCTAAAAATAGTTTTTTTTAAAACAATGGTGCATTGTCACAAAACAGCTTTATAATATTATATTATCCTAAAAGGCCAATCCCAAATTGAGCAAGCCTAGGGTGACTGTGGAAAAGGAAAATTTCCTGAATATAGAAGGAAGAAACCTTGGGAAGACCAAGACTCAAAAAGGGACCCATCCTTCTTGGGTGGCCTAAATGCATTTACCGTTTATCCCAAGGTATATTGGATTGTTTTGTTTATTTAATAGTTTAACAAATCTTTAAATTCCAAATAAGCATTTCAAAAACGGTAAGAAAAAAAATATTTATCACAATCTTCAACTGTTTAAACTGCAATGTGGGGGCACCCCTTGATGGTGCCACGTGCTCCAAACAGACATGCTGACTTGACCAGCCTGCCCCCACCCTAAACAGACACCGTTGCATCACTGGGCAGTCAGGGGTCACTTTTCCAGAAGAGCACCTTTTTCATAATGCAATGCTCTGCCAATTCATTTTAAAAGCTTTAAAAATCATTCATTTTTGACATTTACTTGAAGACAGTTTTTATTTTCTTCCAAACAAATGACACAAAGCTTTATATGCTGCGTTTTTACTTGTCGTCCAGTTCACTTGGTCTGACAAAACATTGTGCATTGTTGCAGTTCCAGTTCCTCTGTTATGTATATAAAAGTGTAACACAAAAGTGTGCCTGCTGCAAGGTAACAGCAAAAGTGATGTATAGTGCACACCTCACCTTCTATAACGAAAAGAAGCAGGAATACTGCATATTCTATCCCTTGCAATGAAAGAATTATGTAATGTCAATCCATGTGAGCCCACCCTTAAGCTTATATGACTCCTTATCTGCTAACATTTTGGAGTTTGCAGTCCAGAATTGAATTGTTTTATGGCTCTGAATATAAACAGGAAATCTTGGTACATCATATATTTATTTATTTTAATGGACTGTTTAAACAAATAAAAGGCACTGATGTTATTGTGAGGGACTGAAAGTGGTACTCATCTGTTTCTGTATTTGTACTTTGTACATGTTGCAGACTTTGCCGCCGGCACCAGTATCCAACCACACAGGAGTGAAGCAGCAGCAGCAAGTGTTCAGTCCTGCTCTGCCTGATCATGTGTACCAGAGCTGCTTCAGCAGTGGAGCTGGAGACTGGAGTGCCTCTCTGCCCTGCCCCTCACTCAAGTTCGAAAACCTGTGGGACACCCATATTATGAAGAACTGGAACCCCAGTGTACTGCTGCAGGAACCTCTATCTGGTAATTCTTGCTTCCCCTTTTATTTTACTGTGCCTGCAGTGCATAAATACAAACACACACTGTACTTATAAGTAAAAATAACTTTTAGCCTTGTCCCTGTGGCATTAGGTGAAGATTTCAGTTGCCACTTGCAGGTGCTCATTTTATTTCTGACCTAATCAGCTCTGAGAAAACTCCAGCCTAAAATACCTTCAAACAGGGGTGGGCGAACTGGTAAAAACATCACGTCATGATATTCTTTTAAGGTTGGATCACAGACCACAATGTGATCATGAATCTTTTTCATTTATTTTTAATACTACTTTGTAGTCTTTAGAATTGTACTGCTCACAAAATAAGGGGATATTTCAAAAACAAATAGGCACTAAGGAAATATCCCCTGATTGGTGTGTGCAGTGTAATTTATCTACTAATAAAACTCAAGCTTGATAGAACAGAAATAGCCTAGAACACATCTCCTATTCAACCCATTCAAATATATTAAAATATTTACAGGTATGTCCAGTTTAACATCCACATTATGTCCTGTTAACTGAAATGGATTGTTGACCACACAACCATAGTCCCATACTTTCCAAACGTCTAAACTTTCCGTATTTTTTATTATTTTTTTTAGATTGGAAACCATTTTATTAATTAAACCACAATGCGAAAATGTATATAGGCCAAATACCAGTCTCTGTCTTTCAAGACTGCAGTTTTGCTTTTGTCAGCAGGTGTTTTTTGTCATTTAGCTATTTATTGTATGTGTAGCTCATCCTTGTTTTATGATTCTTTGACCAACGGAAATCTCATATTCAGAATTTTTAATTTCAAATGATTCCCTAGGCAAGCGATACGCAGTGTAATACTCTCATACACTGTCCCGAGCTAAATGAAGAAATCGGCAGTGCGTGATGTAGGGACTTGCGTGCCTAGAGTAACGAGTACTGGGAAATATAGTAAGGAAAACGCTGTAATGTGATTACGTTGTGTGGCCAAGGTTGTTTTCCAGCTCGTTAGCTATCAGATAAATTAGCTTCCGTTTAAATCAGTACTCTCTTAATGTTTCTCACTCACCTTGGTACCAAAAAAGGCTCAGCCATATTCTTTGTCATTTAAGAGTTTTAATGAGGTATTTTCTTGTATCAGGAAATGTATCGCTATGGAGCTTGATCTAATTCTTAAGGGATTACTAAAGGGACACTTTGTACTTAAGGGAACATTTAAGGCTATGTATAAGAGTTCCATTAAGGAGTTAACACTTAAGCAACACCATTAACTGCAAGAGATGTTTAAGGACAAACTTAGTGGAAAATGTAATTTAAGATGATTTTTGCAACCAGGAAATGTCGTTTTATGGCTACTGTTATTTTAGTATATTTATACATGGCATTTACATTACTATGTATGGGCCTGTCACTGTTATGTCAATGCACTGAGAAAAGTACCTATCTTCAGGAACCTTGACGTTCTAAGAACTGAAATCTTTCCCAGTTCCTGCAGGGCAAAGGTGAGAAAGGCAGCACTTTCTAATAGTTGGAAAAGGTTCTCCGGTGCTTCCTAGAGACCATGAGCACTGTATTGTGTAACTGTATTGTGTAACTCAAACTAAAGTAACATGGCTGAATTTAACAACAAAAGCAAGATCAAATAATTTTGCCTGACTGAAGATTTGATATGAAACCCAATGATGTTCCAACAGTACAGAGACGGATTTTAAATTTAACAGACTATTTTGGATTTATGGTCCGGTTGGACCAAATGTGATATGGGGATTTTTAATATTATTACTATAACGTTATTTTTGTGCACCTACAGCATGCTGATATTTTTTCCCCATCAGATGCACGTTAGGTCTAGAATCGAACTTGGCCAGCCCAAAACATTGAGATGATGAGTACAAAAAAGGATCTCAATATTATCTGATTAGATCCAAGACGTATACTGCAAAAGAAGTCTAATTACCGTCGTCGATCAAAGTATTCAGAAGTTGCGTGAACTCATCTCTCTCTCAACCACCTGAATAGGCCCTGTGTCTTTCGTGATGTAACTGGTCATATGTTGCTTTTCTTGTTGTAAGACTGCACAATGTTTCACTAAGATTTCCTCAGTATGTTTTTGTGCTGGTACCTTGCCTGATTTCCGCCCATCATGGATAGCTGATTCTTGAATTTTCCCATAATATAAATATAAAATATTATGCCCGGTGGTTCATTAGCAGATCGCAAATGAAATCTTATGAGCAACGTCCATTTTTTTTTTAAATCTCAGTCTCATCTAGAAATTAAATGTAACAACGTAGATGTTAGGTTGGTGGTGTCTATTTTGTCAACTGGACTTTTTTGTTGATTTATTTTTCGTTACAGTCATGTGCTTTTAGGTAGAACGATACCTTGATTTTTGGCACTAGCACGATGCGCGCACATGTTTGCGGTGCAGTTAATATGGAAGCTCTTAACCCTTGTTTTTTATACTAGTGACTGACCATGTCAACTTGCACATCGTTAAAATAACAATTAAGATATTATTGTGGACGAATGTACATCACACACCCCTCCACTAGGGTCCACATGGTTTGCTTAGGAAATACACAAGCTATTAGTAGCATGGACATTGAGAACACAATCCATACTAATCACAGCAGCAGCACATGCTCTTACTGGAGGACTGATTTAACCCAATGTCATGATCACATTTAGCTGAGCTGCAGACCGACACTAAGCTGTCGCTTCTGTTATTAATAAAGTATGTTCTAGCTTGTATGTGCGAGATGACTTTAGAATCGTGGCTAGGTTTAGGGTTAAGTTTTTGTTTATGATCGAAAACTCATACGCTTGTTATTTATCTGTTGTTTGCGCAGTCGAAAAACAAAATTGGTTTGTTCACACGCTTAATTTGTGTCAAGTATGGCCTGTAGGATGCATGATTAGTCCCTGGTATGAGTAGTTGTCCTGTTTCTGACCGTTTGCCTTCTATTTGTTATTTAAATAGCTTGCTTTGGTTATTATCCTAAGATTAGTGTGTTAGCCAGAGACCTGTCTAGACCTGTTTGTATGAATATGAAACAGGAGTTTGTGGAATACTTTTACACTCTGGTACAGTTTGCCATAACCGAGGCATTATGATGGCCTGATTGGAATTAATCATATGGTATGTTGGTAGTACAACCAGTTTAAATAACAATCTCTATCGTTGGGGTTGCTGTCTCACCTTCCATGTTTAATCTAACCCCCACATTAGATCTGTTGTTAAAGGGAAAAGTCAAAGTCTAATTTATTTCTATAGCGCTGTTTACAATGGAGCACTGGTACAAAGCAGCTTTACTGTTCTCAAAAAGAATCAAAACTCAAAAAGAGACTTCATTGGATAGCCTAGATGATAAACATAAGAATAAAACTAGATTATTAATACGATCAAAGCAATAGCTCAGATAAACAGAAATAAAAATTGAGCGAGAACATATTTATAGAAAATATAAGAAATAGAAAATGCAGTCGATTCCGGTTAATGGGACCACATCGGGACACAATGGTTTTAGTCCTAATAACCGGCTGGTCCGATTAAACGAACATGCCCTATGTTACAAGACGGGACGTGCTATGTAACAT
>JAVSBV010000001.1:7658059-7684683 GCA_033117975.1 Parotocinclus spilosoma
TCTTCGCTCTAGTGTTATTATTAGTATGACTTACATGCATCATAATCACATCCATACATATAAAGGTTCATTAGATTTTTTTGTTTAGCAAGTACAAGTACCCTTTTTGTTGTCATTCAGAAAATGTACGAACTGTGTGTGTGTGTGTGTGTGTGTGTGTGTGTGTGTGTGTGTATGGAAAGACTCGTGGCGTTTTTACTTTAGTAACGGCTTTCTTATGTTCTGTCTATAGGCAATAAACAAAGCCATGCAGAAAGATCATGAGGAATTCAACATTGGGGTGTTGGACATTTACGGATTTGAAATCTTCCAGGTAAAAAAATGTAATTTAGGAGGCAGTAAACATATTACAGACATGGAAAGACAAGACCGTGATGTTAACAGTATCTGTGTTTGCGTGGCTTTCATGCAGCAAAATGGATTTGAGCAGTTCTGTATTAACTTTGTGAATGAGAAGCTTCAGCAGATTTTTATTGAACTCACTCTAAAGGCTGAGCAGGTAAGGAGCCAGTTCTGATTTCAAAATGACTTACTGAAGTTTATGTGCAGCTCTGGATTTATTAATAACACATAATCTCACATTACAGGAAGAGTATGTACAAGAAGGAATTAAATGGACACCCATTGAATACTTCAACAATAAAATTGTATGTGACCTGATAGAGTGCAAAGTGGTGAGTGTTCATAACTTCATTTCTATAACATTGCCCACAAAATGCTATATATATAGCAGAATATATTATATAACAAGAAATAATAGGTTATATTTATAACTGATAGTAGTAATGTACTAAATTACTTGTGGTAATCCCAGAATCCAGTGGGTATCATGAGCGTCCTTGATGATGTGTGCGCTACCATGCATGCCAAGGGTGAGGGTGCAGACCAGACCCTCATTCAAAAGTTGCAGACACAGATCAGCTCTCATGAACATTTTAACAGCTGGAACAAGGGCTTTATAGTACACCACTATGCAGGAAAGGTAAGAGGAAATTGCATAATGCAGTATCGGTAATGAAGTGACTGATTATTAGTTTATTGTGAGTATATATGTATTGCCTGAGAGAAAGAAGGATTTATTCCTAAATAAAGGCCACCTGGGAAAAAGTTGGGTATGCAGTACAGTTTAATAAGCAATGGTGGGAATGTGCTATTGACAGAGTACATTCAAACACTATATGGGTCAGTATTGTGATTCATAATGTTGCATCAGGCTCACTTCTCAAATGCAAAATTATATCAAACGTTTGCTCAGTGGCCACTTTATTAGGTACACATTGATAGGAGTGGGTTATATCCCCCTTTACCTTCCGAACTTCATCGAACTTTATTTATTTACTGGTATAGATTCTGGATGGTGCTGGAAGCATTTCTAAGATATATTTGTCCATACTGGCATGATGGCATCAAACAGTTGCTGCAGCTCTGTCAGCTGTAGAAAGAACATTGATGTGAATCTCCTGTTGCACGACAGTCCAAAGTTGCTCAGCTAGATTGAGATCTAGTGACTATGACTATTTGAGAATAGGGAATTATTTGTCATGCCCAGGAAACCAGTTCGAGCTTTGTGATATGGTGCATTATTGTGTTAGAACTAGCCATCAGATTATCTCATCAAGATTTCTTAAAAATGCTTTACTAAAAGCAAGGGTCAGCAAGTTTATGTGACAAATGAGGTATTTTCATAACCCATACTTTTTTAAGCTTTATGTACTGCCTTCTGTTGAGCATATGGTGTAACTGCAGTACTCCATGTTCTGGAAAATCAGTTGTATGTATTGTTTTGATATAGGTGATACTTTTTAGTATAATATAGAAGTGAGAATAGATGATGTTCAACGTTGTAGACTAATGTTCTATTTACCCTTAGTAGAGCAGATCTGATAGTGTTGTTTTGCGTGTTATGCCCATTATTATTTCACCGCACATTATGCTACACTCTTGACCAAAATTAGGGGATATTTCAAAATGAATCGCACAAGAACTGCTGGACAATCCGATTCTGTCCATGCCCCATCACTGTCAGTGTATTTTGGCAGTCTTGGGTGACCGTACACCCTACTGACCAGTCAATGTGGGGCACTTTGTTCCAGTTTAACATTCTTTTGTTTACCCCTTTGAATACATCACGTGCTACTCAATCACAATAATTGAGCTTGCCTCTCATTTGTGTAATCCAACAACTTTCTTTGACTTTTCATCTGCTTTTCTAGTGAGCTTGTTCAATAAAATAAAATAAAATGCTTCTTTATTCTTTTTTTATTGCTTCAATATTCATTTTGAAATATTCCCTAATTTTTGTGAGCAGTGTATCTGGAAATTAAAACACCATACACCATTATTAAATATCATACACTGCTCAAAAAAATTTGGGACGATTTCTTTATGGGATATTTTAATTTGAAGCAATATTATATGGAAACTGTAGAGACCATGTATTGACTAAATAGCCAAGATAATATCAACATTGACCACAGAATTATGACGTTCTATTTTTATTTACTATTTGGGTAAAATCGGTAAAATCTTATCTTACTGTAAAGATGTGTGCTCTGTCTCTCTCCTGAAGTTCACTGACTTTGAATTGACTACCAGCTTAATGACATGTGATGCATTTAATCAAAAGAAAAAAATGACTAAAACCTCAAATAAAATTATAGTATAGTTATTTATTAGGGTTATTCTGTTATCTGTATGTTATATGTTTTCATAAAACTTGTCAGTTCCTGGTAACATGTTAGCAGTGTGATACTTTTTTGGTGTCTAATTGTAAAGGCCGGAATTAACTGTTGTGTACAAATGCATTGATCATTTGAATTATTACCCAAAATACACATGCTAGTCATTTTTTGTTCTGTAGGTATCTTATAATGTGAGTGGATTTTGTGAGAGGAACAGAGATGTACTCTTTAATGACATCATTGAGCTGATGCAGAGCAGTGAATTGTAAGTACAACCTTATTGAGCCCTTAATTAGATTCAGCTTTATATCAAGGTTAACACTTTTTCACTGTACACAGGATACAAAAATACCTTAATGCATTTCTTCCTATTATTATTGCTTATATCAATTGCCATTTTCATAAAGACTTAATACATTATAGAACATATTACAACGTCTTTCTTGTGAAATAGTGTCATAGTTTTTGCCTTTAAAGCATGTGTGGTGTAAATTGATGTTGTATATCTTAGACATATGTGGAATAGAACAACAAAAAGTGAAATGGCATGGCTTGTAATAATTTGTATGCATGGTGTGTATGTATGTGTGTGTATGATAAGGCAGTGTTTTTTGGAACATACTATGTACAGTGTCTCTCTGTATTTCTAATATCTAAAACATGAAAATAATTTCAGATTTGAATAGGGCATCACTGCCTCTAAATGCTCCATAGATTAAATTGGTCCAATAAATATTTGCATATTTTGCTTTTTAGTCTTAGTTAAAACAAAAAAGGTGGATTTGTTTGTGGTTTACCATTGTTAGGCATATCAAGGTATGCTGTATATAGAAAAATCCATAAAATGGGACATAGTTAGTTTGGTGCGTTGGGTATAAAATAATTTAAATTTCCTTCTGTTTGCTCAAAGAGCCAAATCTACTATGGTCAGTAGAGTTAGAAATTGCATGAAAGGGATGTAACCACAACAGTAAGTCTAACCTGAACTCATTTACTTTTAAATATGTTGGTCTTAAATATAGAAGACACTTGTGTTTGTGTTCTCCAGATATTATTTCTTTAGGTAAGGACAATAAACAAATGACCAGTGCACTTTTATTACAACTATACCTCCCAACCCTAATGCCCGTGAACTTGTTCTGTTTGTGTATTCAAATTTTATCTTTTCAAAATGATAACAATTTAACAATTGCTGTCTCTTTGTGGGCAGTGCTTTTATCCAAAACCTTTTCCCAGAGAATCTTGAGGCTGAGAAGAAGGGTCGTCCTACCACTGCAGGTGCCAAAATCAAGGTAAGCTACATCTTATATGTAAAAAACAAAAAAGTTCCCAAGTTAGGAGGCTAACCTATATTCAAATAACTCATACTCTTGCAGAAACAGGCCAATAACTTGGTGCAGACGCTGATGAAATGCACCCCTCACTACATTCGCTGTATCAAACCCAATGAGACAAAGAAGCCACGAGACTGGGAGGAGAGCCGTGTAAAGCATCAGGTGGAGTATCTGGGCCTGCGGGAGAACATCCGTGTCAGGAGGGCTGGCTATGCTTTTCGTCGCATCTTTAAGAAGTTCTTACACAGGTCAGCCTCATTCATTCATTTTCTTATCCATTTAATCCTCGTCAGGGTTGCGGGTGACTAGCCTGCAATGCAGAACACAAGGTAGAAACAGACTGGCAAAAATTAATTGTAGGGACAAGTCAACCTCACATTTATTGTTGTATTCTTTGTATAAACACAATGTTTTACTCTAATGTCTAGACATTCATGATAAGAGGTCAATTTGAGATTCTAAGTATTTTTAGAGAATATTTAGCATTCCTAATTTTTTGAGTGATGTATTGTTTTCTTATTAGTGTTCTCTATCAGTACTGGTAATATAATAACCTACAATAATGACAATGTTTGCCAATGTGGCCCTACATCACTATCAGCACAATTTACCTGCTATTAACATTTTTTTACACAGATATGCAATCTTGACCAAAGAGACATGGCCACAGTGGCGGGGGGACGAAAAACAGGGTGTCCTGCATCTGCTGAAATCTGTCAACATGGATCCAGACCAGTATCAGCTGGGCAAGAGCAAAATATTCATCAAAGCCCCAGAATCAGTGAGGATTATGCTGAAATATGTCTTAACTCTCAAGATTTATTTGTTCTAGATTGAAATCAAGATTTTTCCTCACAACCCTTTAAACAGGTTTAGTCATAATTAATTTGGCATGTTGGAAGTTGCTTCGGGGTTTTTAGCTCCTTGTGATCTTCACTGGATATGATCTTTACTGGATACACTTTACATGGGTATTTGGCATCTTGGGATTTTTCCATGAACATATTGAGAGATCTCGTAGGTGCACAGCCATAATTGAAAAATAAGAACCAGAGTGAAGGGTTTTTTAAGTTTTTTGTCACTAATGACCATTCACTCTACCTGCAGCTGTTCCTTTTGGAAGAGATGAGAGAGAGAAAGTATAATGGGTATGCTCGGGTCATCCAGCAAGCCTGGCGTAAGCATGTTGCAGTTCGCAAATACGTCCGCATGCGAGAGGAAGGTAAAAAATTTTCCATTATAAATTATTCTGTTATGTAGCACACAATTTTTTTTTTCACCTGTTAAACCTTTTTTAAGCCTCTGACATCCTGCTGAATAAGAAGGAGCGGCGGAGGAACAGTCTGAATCGTAACTTCATGGGCGACTACATAGGCACCGACAATCGCCCTGAGATCCGGCAGTTTGTCGGTCGCAGGGAGAGGATTGAATTTGCTGATGTTGTAATGAAATATGATCGCAGGTTTAAGGTAACTTTGTCCGTGGAGATGGGAGATCTAAGGAATCAAAACAGGTACAGTGGTGCTTGGAAATATGTGAACCTTTTAGAATTTTCTTCACAGCCCAGTCACTTTATTATGATCTTGTTGTTTCTACACTTATGTTTCATTTTTATCAGTTTCAATTACCACACTGATGCATTCTGTGTAAAGTTACATATCTGTATCGGTTTCTCAACATACTTTGTTTTTCTTTTTCTTTACTCTGTTCTATAATGGTCAGGATCACCACAGATCAGGTAGTATTTGGGTGGTGGATCACTTTTAGCACTGCAGTGACATTGTCATGATGGTGGTGTGTTAATGTGTAAGGTATTAGTGGATAAGACACAGCAGTGCTGCTGGTGTTTAAGCACTGTGTTTATTCACTGTGCACTCTATAAGACGCATCTACCATATTGCTCCACCGTGCAGATGCAAAGTCAGAGACAGTAGCTTTGTTGTTGCACAGATTGTGTTAGTCATCCTCTAAACTTGTGCTCACAGGAAACTTTTCCTCAGATCAGCTTCGGCTACACTGTTTGGATTGGAGTTGAAACATTCCATGTTCTTTAGAGATAACTTCATGTCCACTTCCAGCCTAATGAGCTATGATTCATCATGATGGGGAATGAACATCAGACTGTGTTTGATACCTGTTCTTTAAATATAACAGGGAGCCCACTCATACCTGATTATTGTCCCATTGATTGAAAACACCTGACGCTGGTTTTATTTTCAGGTGATCTGCTAGTACTAGAGGTTTGCGTACTTTTGCGACTCGCGTGTTGGATACATTTCTTCAATAAAACAATGACTAAGCATTACGTTTTTATCTCATTTTGTTTAATTTGGTTTTTTTTGTGTAATTTAGAACTTGGATGATGTTTTAGGTCACATTAATGCAAAAATATGGAACATTTTAAAGGGTTCACAAACTTGCAAACACCACTGTATTTTCAGTGTCTCAAGATGATTAAGATGATCATGCTTTCTCTATACTCTCAGACTGTCAAACGTGACTTCATCTTGACTTCCAAGTGCCTCTACCTAATTGGCCGTGAGAAGGTGAAGCAGGGTCCAGAAAAGGGACAGATACGGGAGGTCCTCAAAAGGCACATTGAATTAGAGAAGATTCAGTCTGTCTCATTGAGGTATATGATGACAATATTAAAGAAATTATTTCAGTAAAAATTGAGTTTGCATTATCTTTCCTTTACATGTAATGTTGTCCCTCACCTACAACATGTTTACAGTCTATTTTTAACATACACATACATTTAAAAAAGCATAATGGTATATATTTCTTGTTGGTTGATTAGAGCCATTTTCTAATTTGAGTTGGAATGGATTTGTTGCTTACTGTGTCAGTGTTTAGTGTTTGATTTTTGTGGAATAACTTTAGTAAGAGATCCACTGCAAAAAAAAACAATAACCTAGGGTTCAAAAGTTTATAATGTGTATGTATTCCTTTTTCCAGTACTCTGCAGGATGACTTCTTTATTTTGCATGAAGAGCAGTACGACAGTGTGCTGGAGTCTGTGTTTAAAACAGAATTCTTGAGTCTGCTCTACAAACGATATGAGGAAAGGACTCATAAGAAGCTGCCGTTGAAGTTCAACAACCTGTAACTTTGCTCTAAACAAATTAGTTTTTGCTAATAAATGTTGTGTTTCAATATTAGTATAACTATAAAGTTTTTACCTAATTAAATGCTATCTATATGAAATGTAAGAAATACTTTGATAAACTACTGTTCTGGGATTTCCAGACTTGAATTTAAAGTGAAAAAAGGAGGTTGGGGGCCTTTTGCATCTGCTGGCTCTCGTCAGATCCAGTTTCAGGTGGCCCAAGGAGATACTGCAGTGCTGAAACCCAGCAACAAGAGCCTAGTTGTTAGTATTGGACCAGGACTCCCCAAGAATTCAAGTGAGTCTTTTCATCTATGGTTGTTTTTTTTTGTGAATGCTGTAAATTCCACAAAAAATGTTGGCCATATGATTTTGATAAGTGAATTGGATCAAACACTTGACCCAGTTATCATGTTGGAATACACCTGTAATGCTGAAGGATGTATATATGTTTCTATCCTACAGTTCAATTGTATTATCTCTTTCTGTATTTTAGGACCCACACGTATTGATAAGCGGAAAAGCAGATATGGGTCGAATCCAAATCAGGGCACAGGGAAATATTCACGTGGTAAGGCAAAAACAAATGCTGATGCTATGTTATCCTAAGATCCATTTAACAAAGTAGGATTTTCCCATTCCTAACAATTGTGTGCTTGAAATAGTCAAATGCTCTTTGTAATTCATCAACATGAGTTTGAAAAAGCAATACACAAATAAAATAAGACAAATGTGAGTTGACCTTCATTTATAAGGAAATATAAATTTTTGCTGAAAGACTAATTGTAGGATCACAGTTATAGATTTGAAGAAGGAAGTCTCCATACCTTCATTTTAACTCCACCCCCTATTTCAACTAACAAAATGTGACCACAAACTAAAGCTGATGGCATACACTTATAGTTTCAGTTGGTGCTATGTTCTACTGGAGTTTCAACTGGAACCACTGTTAGAAGATATAGAAATTGTTTTTTTGACAAACTTAAGGTTGGTTTGTTATGTAAAAACTGTCTCTGTTACCCAGCACAAGACAACCCCAAAACATGAATTCAAACCCACTTAAGAATTGTCACTTAAAGCTTGGAAAATATATGTACGAGCTGAAGGACAAGGCTCACAAGAGGACCCTGGTGGATTTGAAGATATTCCGTTTTGGAGAATTACATGTTCAGTTTCTCAGATTGAAGTTTCTGTTATGTTGGCATAGAGAGAGTGCACAAAGTTTGAAATGTTGATAACACATTCTGAAACACATTTCAGAAACAAAAGGGCAAATGACATTGTTATAAACAATCAATCTTTCAGACAGCAAGTAATGGGTGAGGGGGCATATCTTTAAGGCTATGTCCGGAACATGGCCGCCATCTTAAAAGCTGCCATATTGGATAAAGGGAAAGTTTTTTTAATGGGAACGTGGTGATGTAGTATATCAAAGAAGACCAGAAATTGTCCCAGAAATCGATTGCCACAGTCAGATTGCGGATCAGATCCAATATCTATTGTGGTTCAAAAGTTTTCAACACAGAAAGTTCAAAAAATTTGAACTGAAGATGATCAGTTGACCAACTGATGATGATGATGATGATGAATTTACATTTTTAATGTCCGGGAAATGCAGCTGCTGTATCATGGCCATAGACAACAGCCAGAAAGACCACCAATTTCACACAGCACTGTTGGATCCCTCGCCAAATTCAGAGAAACCAGAACTGTGGACAACAAGCCACCTAGTGGTCATCCAAAGCTACCGACGAAGAAACTATGATTTTGGAAGCCTTTGTGAAAAGTCCATGAAGCAGCACGCAACGTGTCCTGTGACTTTTGATTCACCCTGTTCTTAAGAGCCTTTAATTGAATAATTACCACTGTGATTAATATAACTTTTCTTGTGATAATTTTAAGCTAATCTAACTCAATTTGCTATTGAGCATAAATATTGAACACTGGAGAAATGGGGGAAAGGCACGTTGTCTGTGTGAAGATTTACCCTATTCCAGGGTAATTAATTTATGGACCCATCATGCATAGTGCCCATGGTACAGTGATCGATGGTTCCTGGATTTCCAGGTTCAGGATTGCTATGAGGCAATAAACTCAGTCAGCTGAATTCCTGAAGGTACTGAATGACAAGGTTATCCCATCAATTGATTTTTTTACTGATTTTACTGCTGTCATCTGATGACATTAGCATATGCAAGGGTAACAATGCCAAGGTTCACTGGGGTCAAATTGGGAAAGAGTAGTTTAGAGGGCATCAGGAATCATTTTCACACTTAACCCTACTGAAGGTTTTTGGGATATACTTGGAGTTCTGGAGTTATTCAACTCTCCCACAACATCTTAACCAAAATTGTATGCAGCTCTTGATGGAGAACAATGTTGTGACATTGCA
Source organism: Parotocinclus spilosoma (assembly GCA_033117975.1). Lineage (NCBI taxonomy): Eukaryota > Metazoa > Chordata > Actinopteri > Siluriformes > Loricariidae > Parotocinclus > Parotocinclus spilosoma. Next base: position 7,667,576 of record JAVSBV010000001.1, read on the forward strand.
TAAGTTTGTCTAAACAATGCTATGGCGAATATACACCATAATTAATGCTTGAAGCAGTACAATAAAATATTAGTGTTTGAGTTCTTGAGTTTGATGCAGTTTATATTCTGCCGTGTCACAGATATATGTATAATCATATTTCAATGTATAATTTTTTGGTATGAGATAAAAAGAGGTTACCTAGAGACACTTTTCACAATCTTTTAAACACCTCTTTTCTAAGTGTAAGTAATTTTGGAGCTAACTGTTTACATACATTTAATGCTCTCCCCCTTGTGAGGTTACAAGCAGATGGCATGGATTTTACAAGTACATTGGCATGTAGCTGTTTAAATTTACGCAGTTATCTTTATTTTAGATGTCTCCATGAATTCTGGTCGAGGAGGGGCTAAAAGGACCCAGCATAACCACTCCAGGGCTTCACTGCTTCGTCAGCAATCCTCCATGGATCAGCCCACACTGCCTCGCTATCATGGGTCTCGGTCCAAACAGAATAAGAACCAAGTCAACAATGATATGGGTTTTATGAACGTTCCTGACCAGGGAGTGGCAGGGTGAGACTGGACAGATTACTTAGTTTTACTTTGTCTTTAAAAATAATCAGACTTTCTTGCTTCTGTTTCGCTTATTTAATAACAGTGCCAGTGCTGTCAGTACACAAATGTATTAAAACTGTGTAACCGTGAAATTAATTCCAGTCTTCCAATCGTTGAGCTGCTGTGTTTTGGCAGTTAGTCTCCTAACTCAATGACATCCGTTACTGTGAGACTGTGACCTCACACGTCGCAAGTTAACCAACTACTAGCATTTTTATGCTACGTTTGACCTGGTAAATAGATTGCTGCCATTAGACAATGATATGTTAGTGCATGTAAATTTTGGTCTGAAGTGCTTATTGTAAGTCTTCCATTTACAAACTTTACTACATTAATATTACATTGTATAGCTTTATTTAGCATTTGTAAGCCATTGTTGCGGTAGTCTAGGGTTGGGCTGCCACAGTAGGAAACGGGTGAAGAGAAGGACAGAAAACCTATAACCATGCCCATCACCACACACAATCATGAAGAAAATACAAAAACTGAACACAGTCAGCATCCAAAATTAGTGAATAATCAGGGTCAGAAGGGGCCGAGCTTTGCATCATTCTCGCAAGCATGTGCAATTGCAGACGAGACCAAGCAAAAAATGATCAACGCAAGTGAGGGCCCAAAATAGGGTTTGCCTAATGAGTGCAAAGCAAGGCAGCATTTCAAATTAAGTCTTTGAGTGTATTGAAGTGTTTGTCAGTTTGGGTTTCAAAGATAATATTCAAATGAATTTTAATCAACAAGAACAAAACATGAACACAAAGCCTAAAACATAACACTAACGCACATGCCAACTACAAAACGCAGACGTATGCATGATGTAAGCAACCCCCTGCTCAAGTAGCATGCACACACAGAAACTCAAAATTACAACAAATTCAAATGACCTTAACACTGGTCATAACAATCATACAAACATATTGATCTCCCAGAAATAAAATGTTTTGAAGACCCTTCTCTGTTCACAATCTAGACTCCAGCGACGACTCTCAAAAGAGTGCAGGCCTGTTCCTGGAGCTGGACCTGGAAAGCCAGCCCCGAGACCCAAACCCCGATCCCCACAGTGCCGTGCTCTGTATGCTTATGATGCCCAGGACACTGACGAACTCAGCTTTAATGCAGATGACATCCTAGAGATCTTAAACGAAGGTAGTGCCGCTGAAGATTACCAAATATCATAGCTATCATGATTTATAAAGACACATTTTATATATTTTTGTATATAATCCTGTATCTTCTCTGTCCAGACCCTTCAGGATGGTGGTTTGGTCGTCTGCGGGGAAAAGAAGGCATGTTTCCTGGCAACTATGTTGAGAAGATTTAGATCAGGACACAAATGGGGTCATTCAGCAGCCAAAGATCAAGTCCAGAAGTTTATATGAAAATACAAAGTCCTAAATATTACAGCTGGATAAATATAATGTGCTTTATAAGAGACTCTGTACACTGTACAGACATTATATGAGACTCTGAAGTTTGTGTTGCTTTTTTTAACAATCACAATCGATATTACATGTATACATGACAAACAGTGCTAACACTGGGTTTTTGAAATTGTGCAGAAAGGCCACTTTTTTTTATTTTTTATTAATAATCATATTTGTTTTAAAGCCAAAACACATTTTAGATGTTTTTATATGTGCTAGTGTAAGAGGTAGGCCTATATATATAAGCCTATTACATTGTGCTGTTGATAATAGAACAAAACTCTGAACAGGCTGTCACATGAGTGATGTCACAGTGCCAACTGATGTACTGCTGCGACATCACAGGATGCCTTAACCACCCTAATGGTATGGACTCTCAGGCTGATATGTATGGGGACCTGTCACAGGCATGATGTGAAATAGAGCTTAATGTTAGGCCAGATTTGAGCCAGAATTCTAGAACTGCATTTATTAAATGTGGATGATTGATTCAAACTACCATGAAATCATAAATGTTGGCAAATTATAGCATAGCAAAATTTTGCCATAAATAGATATATTTTGGCCCAGTGTCTGCTAAATGTCTGATAGTCTTTTACACTTAAAACATTAAGATTTGCATTTAAAGAATAATAATAAAAATGACAATAAATGAAAGTGCCTTCGAGGAATATGTTTCACATGAGATCATTTTGTGTAGTTGTCTGTTTCTTATTTTCTCCTGGTTACCTTTCTAGTCACTAACTAAATGATTGTCGTTTAAAGATTTGAATGCGATCAAGACAAACAAAATAGTTGATTTGAATAGGTTTGAAACCTGTTAAATTGTTTCTGCTCGGCTTTTATGTTATTCCTTTAGTTAGCAAAAGGCAATAGAAATTTAACTGTTTATGTCAAAGTTATGACTATATATTATATCTTGCTGGTTGAATACAAAATACAACAAGTGCTCTGGAGTATTAAAATTAAATATCCCCCAATTTTAGTGAGCAGTATAGTCGATTCCCCCTTTGATGTTACACTTTTATTGTTTGAAATTCTGACTGATTTGCCATTCTCAATGGTGCTGAACTTCAGATCACCACGATTTAGGCAAATATATATATGTGTGTGTGTGCGTGTTTATTTAACGTCGCTTCATTACATCATTGGCCATTTCAGCGACACATGCAAGGTTACATCAATATACAAGGATATTTTTGTGAGCAGTATATATTGTGTTGATCTACAGAGATTATATGGCTACATGTTTGATATTGCACTGTTTAGCAAAGGGTGTAGATTTTGGAGTTTAGAGTTTTTATAGTCCTATTACTTATACTGATCTGGATACTGATTAAAATACAGTATTTTATTAAGTTATTGCACACTATGTGTAGGTCTGTGCACCCTTACAATAACATACTACCCTGTATAATATACCAGCATGTTCCATACGGGTTCAATGTGGTTTATACTGGTTAGTGTTGGTGGAAATTGTTTAACTGATGGACTTTGATGGACTTGTGGGCAAAGCTTGTTGACAGGCATATGCTGCCCTGTGGTGTTTATGGTACACCTGCTACAGTCACGGTCAGCGAAATATTGTAAAAGAAAGCTGTCGGTTGTTTAAAATTTGAACGGAACGTCTAAACGTGCGACTATAAGCAGTATTTGTTAAACGTCTAATATTTCCTTTCGTAGCTACTTAAAGTTGATACACTACGTTACCCACAACGCCATGAAAATGTGATTGAAGAGTCGCACGTTAGTGACATCAACGCTTGTTTTTAGCAAACCAAACTAGAGCGGTGAATCTGCACAGTCAGTGTAGTTTTGCGCTGCTAGGTTGTTAAAATACAGTATATTAAGATATTTTACCAAGCAAAAACAACATTTTTAAGGACTGAAAACGTTTCGCTTCTTGACTCTCCCAAGGCTCCGAGTGAAATGGAGACATATTTAAGGAGTTGCGATGACTTGCTGAAGGTAAGGACATGATACGCTTCTATCTCTGTTAGTTGAGATAGAAGCGTCCACATTGTAGTTTATGCAAATCAGATAGGAATCCGGTCACCATCCCGATTAATGTTTCAGTCTACGTTAGTCTTCTTTTCCAGACAGAGACTTATGCTGTAAAGAATAAACTATGCAACGTGTATTGTAGAATAACTCTTTAAAAGTTGATACACATTTGGCATTGCACCCAGTAATGCGTGTTGCAACGTGATGCAAATCAGGAGCCCGAGTACACAACGTGCAACTGATAATATGGAATAAGATAAATATTAACTAAAATATGACTGAGATCTAAGAGCAGACACGACTTGCTGTATCTGAGGGAGGAGACTTAAGTAGCGATCGCTGCCGGTGTTGAGTCGAATTCGGCAACCCCTGCTAAATTAATTGAATTTTTTTTTTAATCCATGTCGAAAAATGTCCAGAATAAACTCTTTAGTAAACTGGGGGATCTAAATTTCTTGCGGTGTTTAGTTTTTTTTACAAAAACACACACATCAGCAATGGAAAAATATATATACATTGAAATACCGAAATACCTGAGTCCAAATAGTAATCATTTAGATTTCTTGGTAATAATTAATTGAACTTATTTCATGTCCACATTAAATTTCATCTCATTAGCATTTCGATAAATATACGTAGTAGGGAAATCATAAAATAACTTCCTTTCTTGTCACTGTTCAGTCTTTACCAATGTTTGTGTTGCTTTCAGGGTCACGTGAAGAACCAGTCTAAGTCATTACATGTTGTGCTGGGGAATGAAGCATGTGATATGGACTCCATGGTATCAGCTCTTACTTTTGCCTATTTTCTGTCCAAGGTGAGAAAGAATTATTTTAGATTTGGTTTAGGTTTAGCACAGTTGTGGCTATAAAGTGTATTTAGTGTCTAAACGAATTAACAGTATCTTGTGCAATTACTCCGTGTGATGTGGCATTTTGGCTTAAGGCATAAATTTTATCCATTTTATTTTGATGGCTTTATTTTAGGCTCTTTAGTACTTTGATACAATTTAAGGTCATTGTTTGTTTTACAGACGCTAGACTCTGGGAAAGCAGCAGTGCCTGTACTAAACATCCCACGAGCAGAATTCCCACTGCGCTCTGACAGTGTTTTTCTTCTGAGAGAATGTGGGCTGTCCCAGGACTACCTGCTGTTCAGAGCCGAAGTGGATCTACACAGAATGCAAAATCTGGCCATCACATTAGTGGACCACAATGTTCTGCCTGAGTATGATTTAATCAATACACTGCTGACTACATAAATTCCGAGCATAAGTGTGTTTTATGTTCGTTTGACAGTTGCTTTGTTCAGGTCGCTTGTGATGTAGAATCCAGTTTGTACACAGAGCTCTTGAAGTAGTAATAATTAAAAAAAAAAAAAAAAATTGTATAATGTTCATAAAGCACTTTTTAGGAAACCCAAATAAGACCCAAACTGTTGGTTATCAAGCTAAAGAAAATTTATTTTTAGAAATTTGAGATATTTTATGAGATTGCAATATATGTAGATTGCATCAACCACGTACAATTTGCAGAAAGAATTACATACACTACACACAAAAAATTGTACTAAATAGTAATAGTATAGTAATAGTATTAAGTAATAATAATAATAATAATAACAACTTTAGTTTATGAGCAGTACATGTAAACAAAACACACAGTTGTATTTAGTCATATGCTCAACATACCATTTATGAATAAAAAGGCTAACTACTAATAGTAATAATAGGGTGTGACAGTTTCCTTTTTGTTTGTGTCATAGAATCAGTAAGCGGTTAGTTTTATAATTCAGCTGTTTGTTAAGATAATTCAGTTAGACTTTTTCCCCCACTGCTTTAGCTAGCTGCCTATAACTTTGCAGTGCAACAGAAGTGTCTACATATAAAAGCATGTTCCATGGTCATTATATAACATCGGATAAAACGATGTGTGTTTATATGACCAATAACCCGAAACATTACTTTGTACGCTTGAAGTAGTACTACATTATGTTTACTGTGATATAGCATCTCTGTTTTGTAGGGCTGACAGATCACTGGAGCATGCTGTCGTGGAAGTCATTGATCATCATCGTTTAGATAGAACCCTGACTCCCTCTTGCACTGTCAGTGTGGAAACTGTGGGATCCTGTGCTACACTGGTAACTGAGCGAATTTTGCAAAAGGCACCTGAGCTACTGGACCAACAGGTGGCACAGCTTTTATATGGTAAATACCTAGTCAGCCACTGATATGCTTACTTTTATTCCCTTGATTTATATTAATTGTTTCACGTAGTACATGTTCTAACCGATTGAAAGATGTGGAAATGTAAGGAAAAAAAACAATTAATATGCTGAGGATCTGTGTGTTCACTTTAAGAGCATCTCCTGCTGCACAGTGCAGATAAACTGTGTGGAGAAGTCATTCAAACTTATGCCTCACTGAATTGAGTGCAAATCCCCTTTTTTACCTGAGAGGCTACCATTAAACAGTGTGGCTGATTAGCAGATGTTATGGCAACGATTTTCTACATGACTGCATGTGCGCACAGTTCATTCAGTTGTTTACTCTATCCGGAGTAAGCACCTATCTCAGACACACAATAATAGCACCACAACCATACATGGCTGTGTAAAAACAATTCTGAGTTATAATGATAGTACTGTTTTTAAACTGAATATGAACCTGTTTTCTTTGTATTATTATTTATATCATTAATCAAGGTCTGAAAACGCTGCATCCTCTTCATTATGATTCAGTTGTCATAAATAGCCTTGCCATCGCTGCAAATAAATAATTTTATACAGAGCTGCATAACTTTGACTTGTACCAAAGTACAACCCCAATTCCAATGAAGCTGGGACGTTGTGTAAAACAGAATACGATGATTTGCAAATCCTTTTTAACCCATATTCAATTAAATACACTATAAAGACAGGATATTTCATGTACAAATTGATCAACTTTATTATTTTTTACAAATATTCACTAATTTTGAATTCGATGCCTACAACACATTCCAAAGAAGTTGGGATGGGGCATGTTTACAACTGTGTTACATCACCTTTCCTTTTCACAACACCTAATAACCATTTGAGAACTGAGGACACTAATTGTTGAAGATTTGTAAGTGGAATTCTTTCCCATTTTTGATTGATGTACAACTTCATTTGGTCAAAAGTCCGGGGTCTCCGTTGTCAGATGTGCAAGTTACTTATGCCACACTAAAACACCCCCATACTATCAGAGATGCTGGCTTTTCCACTTTGCTTCAGTCAATCTGAGATAAGCCCAGAGAAGCCAGTGGTGTTTCTGGGTGATGTTGATATATGGCTTTCACTTTGCATGGTAGAGATTTAACTTGCACTTGTAGATGGAGCGATGAACTGTGTTCATTTAGAATAGTTTTCTAAAGTGTTCCTGAGACCATGAGTTAATATCTGTTACTGAATGATGTCAGTTTTTAAATGCAGTTCCGCCTAAGGGATCGAAGGTCACAGGCATTCAGTGTTGGTTTTTGGGACTTACTTGCAATTGCACAATTAGAGCGGAGTAGAAACTGTCTTTGCAGAGCAACACTTCATACTCTTTGCACATTTTTCAGTTTACCGCTCACTTCTGAAATGCGTGCTCATGTCATAAATATGTCATCATCTTGTGCGCTGTCATAAAAGACACTTTCTGATTAAATAAATCTGTTGACTTTAGACTGAGTTTGGGGGAAGGAAGGTTCAAAAAATTTTTGTGCTGCTCTACAATTAAATTAAATTTTGTTAAAGAAATCAAAAATCAGTGTGGCGGTCAGTACTAATATTAGTAAGTTTATGTATGGGAAACAATGTATTTGCATATAGTAGTATTTTTATTCCAGTGCAGTAATAGTAAGGAGGTGTTTGTGAATTAAATATATTGCTATTAATTTCAATTTCTTCAATTTTGATTTTCATTGTTAGGCGCCATCATCAATGACTGTGTTAATATGGCACCTGAGGCAGGAAAGGTCACACCCAAGGACAGCCAATATGTCAGTTTGCTAGAGACACGATTTCCTAAACTCCCTCATAGGAGCATCTTCTTTCAATCCCTACATAACGCCAAGTTTGATGTGTCAGGTAAGGAATAAATAAGGTTTCTTGACACACACACATTGAGAAAAATAAGTATTTGATATACTGCCGAAGTTTTCCCGTCTACAAAGAATGGCAAGGTCTGTAAGTTTTATCAGACACAATTTTCTTGTGTGAAATAAGATTCAATTTGATCAATTTGATTACCTACCAACCAACAAAAATTCTGGCTCTGAGATCTGTTAGTTGCTGAGCACTCCTATTCTGCACTCATTCTTGAACTAATTACCTCTATAAAAGACATCTGTCCACACACTCAATCAGTCACACTCCAGACTCTCCACCATGCCCAAGACCAAAGAGCTGTCAAATGACTGCATGGACAAAACTGTAGACCTGCACAAGGCTGGGATGGGATACAGGACAACAGGCTGGGAGCTTGGTGAGAAGGCAACAACAGTTGGTGCAATTATTAGGAAATGGAACAAATGGAAGATGACTGTCAAACTTCCATAGTTTGGGGTTCCATGCAAGATCTCATCTCGTGGGGTAAGGATGATTCTGAGAAAGGTCATGGCTGGGTCTTCCAGCATAACCGGGACTCAAAACACACAGCCAAGGCAACTAAGAAGTGGGTCTGTAAAGAAGCATCTTAAGGTCCTGGAGTGGTCTAGGCAGTTTCCAGGCCTGAACCCAATCTAAAATTTTGGAGGGAACTTAATGTTGCCCAGCGACAGCCCCGAAACCTAAAAGATCTGGAGAAGATCTGTATGGAGGAGTGGGCCAAAATTATGGTCACAAATTATAGGATGCGTCCGACCTCTGTAACTGCAAACAAAGGTTTCTTAGTTTCTGTTTTTCTATTGTGTCAAATACTTATTTTATGCAATAAAATGCAAATGAATTCTTCAAAAAGCATACCATGTAATTTTCTGGATTTAGTTTTTAGATTCTGTCTCTCACAGTAGAAGCGTAGCTACGATAAAAATTACAGACCTCTCCATTTTTTGTAGGAGGGAAAACTTGCAAAATCATCAGTGTGTCAAATACTTATTTTCTTCACTGTATATTATTGGACAGTATTTAGAGAGAGCAAAATCGTTTCTTGTACAGTCGTTGCTAAATTGTGATATCTGTATCAGGCCTTACTACAGAGCAGATGATGTTAAAAGACATGAAGTCAGTATCTGGTGGAGATCTGAAGTTGGCCGTCTGTGTTATCTACATGAAACTTGAGGTAAGATATTTTAGATTCAATTTCTACTTATTCTGTTTTGATTTTTAGTTACACTGAACTGGAATCAAAACTAAATATGAGATATCACATTGTTTGTGTGTAGCCATTTCCAAAACTCACCACCCATTAATTTGGTGAGTTAGCATCAAAGAAAAGTAGCTGTTTAGGTGTTGGGGAAGAAGGTTACACAGATAAGTACAATGAAATTAAAATTTAAAATCATTTACATTAAAATGATATTAAAATTGTTTTAATACTATTGCTTATAGTCATTTTATTTTATATATAGAAACAGAGAAGTGCTATATTTGGAGATGTGCTCCATATGTATGAGCAATATTGGTCTAACACTGGGTCTTGTTCCGGAAGGATCCAACTCCAGTTAGGCAATGCACTGTTGTATTCTTTTGCAGATTTATAAATGGTCTTCTCTAAAGGTGTAGCCTCAGGAAGTACTGAAGCAGGAATTGTTATTTCAGATGATTTGACGCTATCAGTCAGCATTGAACTGTGCATAAGACTACATGGACAGATTAAGGGAAAAAACTTGAGCAATAGAATTCCTGCATTAGTTACTTATAAAATGTGGTCTGATTATACACTAAGCATATTGTACAGTGTAATAGTATAATGAATAATTTTCTTTAAACCTGTGTGTGCTGAAGTGTTGACAAAATGTATGTATGTGTTTTAGGATTTTTTACAGCGACAGGGCATACAGCAGGAACTGTGTGAATTCTGTCTGAAGCACAGCTACAACCTGGTGGTTGCTATGACTATCTCTTTCAAAGACAGTGAACTTTTCAGACAAATTGCTGTTTACAGCACAAATTCACACTACAGGAATGAGGTACAGATCACTTACAATCATGCAATCATACATTCCAGGACAAAAAATGAAAATAATGTGTAAGCAGTGATTTCTAAATTGACTTTAATTTGTATTCATTACAGACAGTATGAAAACCATGACATTATTTCATTTGTACTGTAAATATACATTAATTCCTAAGATGGATGTCCAGCCCTGTAATACATTTAATAAATGTTGGGGCAATTTAGGGCTGAAGATGGACAAAGGGTTGTAATAAAGTGTTGAAAATCGCCTGTAATTTACTGAGTAATGAATTAAATGAAACGTGATAAAAAGTATATATGTTTTTCAACTAGTTTTATAATATATTAGTCCTTAGCAATGAAAGAAATTACTTGAAACCGGGTTAAAATTTGTACAACCTCAAATTAGGTAAGGTTGGGACATTAAGGAAACACTTTTTTATATTTACTTGATATATACTTATATCTACTTTCATTTATTTGCAGACAGTATGAACCTGAGATATTTCATGTTTTATCTGGTCAGATTAATTTTATTTGCTAATAAACATCCAGTCCTGCATTTCAGAATTGCAACACATTCCAATAAAAGTTTTCACATGGGAAATCTAAAGCTAGTACTTAATTACTAAATAATGATGTGATTTTAATCAATTGATTGTAATTATAATTTAGTAAAAAGGCAGCATGCAGGCGAGAGTCTTTGATAAACGAAGATGGCCACATGATCTCATCAATAAAACAATAAATGAGTGAGAAAATTATTGAAATGTTAAAAAAAAACAATGTTTCTCAAAGAAAGATTGCAAAGGATTTACTTATTTCTCCCTCTACAGTAAATAATATCATTACATGATTCAAGGAATCAGGAAGAAGAACCATCATTCATCAGTATCTGATGTCTGAAGACTCTGCTCCTGTTATCTATATAGCTTACAGAAGGATCCAAAACATTGAGGAAAAGCCAGCACTTTGATGGCACAGCGAATCACATAATCAAACACAAAAATGTTCAAATTAAATATAAATAAATAATAGGAGGAATTTGAGACAAAGAAGGGGCAGAGCTCAAATCTATGGCATAATTGTAACAAATGGGAGAGACCGTATGCTGCTAAATACATTTTGTATGAATACATACATTTTGTATGAATACACATACGTTTGGATGTTTCTAGATGTGATCTACACATAGCTTATTATCTTTGTTTTATTCTCATATTAAACTGCAGTGTCAATTCAAATCATGCAGAGACCATTTTGCTTGTTGGTTATGAATTAATCACTCAAGTCTTAATGTCTTTTAGCTGTTGTGAAAAGGAATTAGCCACATTACAAAGTGGTAATACTTTACAGTCTCAATGGTTCTGAATTGCATGTTGTTTTAAGAATCAGGAGTGTTAACACTGAAAAAACTGTAACTTTACAAGAGGTAAAACATCAGCTGTGTGGTTGTAATTTATCATACCTCCCAGCTTTATCTGATTTGTGGTGGTAATTTATAATTTGTCCCAACTTTGACTGATTTGCTGTGGGAATTTATCATTTGTCAGTTGAGGTTGTAATTGACTAATAATTCCAGCTTTTGCTTTCCTTATACAATAGGTAATTAAAGCACTGGACAAAGCCAGGACCCCCAATCTGAATATTACTCCCCTGAGCAGTCCATATACAGACGTGAAGGCCTTTCATCAGGGCAACAAACTGGCCTCACGCAAAAAGGTCCTGCCTATAATTTCAGACCTCCTTAAAGACAGAGAGAGAAAAATGGCAGATGAGAGCAGCTTGGAAGACCTGGAACTAGAAGATGAGCAACTGATTGACTCTAAGCAGTGCTGTGAGGACACCGTAATAGATGATGACTCAGGTGTTCCCCCAACCCCTATGAACAGTCTAGTTGAAGGGTGTCCCTTGGACAATGGCCTTCCAAAAATCAATGCTGATGTGCTGGTTGAAAAAGTCAGCAGGATTGCCAGTGTGGAGGAAGATTAATTAAAATGATGGCATGCAAGTGTTTTCTGACAACCATTAAGAAAACTGGTTCTTTTTGTTCAAGTATGAATTGCAGATCCAATTTCAGTATGAATCTGAGAAATTTCATGTTTTGTCAACTTTAATTTGTTAATAAACATCTATTCCTGCAACACATTCCAAAGAAAGTTAAGACAGGGGCAATTTAGAACAAATAAATCCTTATAGATAATACTAAATAATATTGTGATTTCAAACAGGTCATTTTAATCATTGTTTGGTACAAAAGCAGCGGCTCCCATAAGGGATAAGTATTTGATGATGATTAAAGATGGCCACAGGATCTCCATTTTGTCAAAAAAAAACCCTGAGAAAATTATTGAAATGTTTAAAAAAAATGTTCTCAAAGAATGATTGAAAGAGATTTACATATTTCTCTCTCTACAGTACAGAACATTAAAGGATTCAAGGAATCGGGATGACTACTATGCAAAAAGTGTTAAACATGTCCAGAAGCAGCACTGAATTCTCTTGGCTCAGAGGGTTGCATTTTTTTTCATTAAGACAATGCAAAACCACATGCTGCACACATTACCAAGGCATGGCTGCCGAAGAAGACCTATCTCCAGGAGAGAATGTGTGGAGAGTTTTGGAATGAAACATACAACCAGTACTGTTGCACATCTTAAGACGTGTTTGCAAGAAGAATGGGCTCCAAAAAACTCCACAAACACTAAATTGCATGGTATCCTCTGTGCCAAAATGTCTTTTAAATGTGGTGAAAAGAAATGGCAAAATTACAAAGTGGTTAATGCTTTAGCATCCCATTTTGGTATGAAATGCAGGAGTGGCTGTTTATTAAGAAATGAAATGAAGTTGACCAGACAAAACAGGAAATATCTTAATAACTTAATACTGTCTGCAATAATCTAAAAGTCAAATGAAATGTAAGAAACACTGTGCGTTTTTTTTTTTGTTGGTACAATGTTTCATGCATTTTCTGTACTTTATCAACTTTTTTTCTGATTTGGTGTCTTAGAAATAGAGTCATGTAAGCCCAGAGATTTCCCTTTATCTGATTACTCAAGTGCATGTAAACTTGATGACTGGATTACGGACAAAATTATTTTTGTGTGCAGTTATAGGATTATGAAGTGCGCTCACTGATTAGGTAGCTGGCATTTCCCAACAGAACATTGCCCAGAGCTTCACACTGTCAGTGTTGTTCACCTCAGCTGCTCAGTGATGCATATACTATCAGTACAGACCCTGTATGGTATTAGGAAAACTATAGAAAACTGTGTTTTCTAGTTAAAACAAACTATGCATTAGAAGTTTAGTTTTTTAATGGTTACTGCATATTGTATGTTTTGGAAAGTTCATCTTTACTGTTCGACGTTTGTTCTGATGCCACGTGAGATGCAGTATACAGGCTTATTTGGTATAAATGGTTGGTTTAGGTGTGCTTCCATGCAAACTTTAGTCAAGCATTGCTAACATCTTCAGTGTTATATGTTGTACCGCTAAACACCAAAGAGTAATGCAAATGGTTGGTCTGTCCTGTGCGATAAACACAGTTGCAGGCATGTGGTAATGTGCGATGGCTTTATCATCTTTTTGTTTACTGGGAAATAATCATTTTAATTCATGTTTGCTCATTAAACGATGGGAGAATTTTTTTATATGAAGATATTAATTTGATTTGATTTTTAAAAATAAATGTAATGTCATAATTAGTATGCAAGTCATGTTTATAGTGATACAATTACATATTTTGCTGTTGATTAATTGGAAAAGGCATTTGAAAGAAATGTGCTGCACTGGCAGTAAATCACTGCACTGGCAGCTTGGATAAACATTAGGATTTTTTAAATGTGGAATAGCACCTAAAGCTATCAATTCTTAATATTGTGAAACCTTTCAGTAAAATTATCCAGTTTAAAGAAACTTGTTAACACAAGACATTGGTACTAGTCGTGCTTTTCATATGCTGTATGTAAAGCAGTAGCAGAAATTGGATGTAAATGTAATAATTGTGAATTATTTCTGGTTTCTTATAAATGATTTATAAAAGACATTAAGCTGCTGCATATGCAAATTGCGTAATTAGATGTTTTACTCTAGATGTATTCTAGATTGTCTTTGTATTAATATGTACAAAGTACTACATTATTATCATATTAATGAATAGAATTACACAAATGTAGCTATTTCTAATTGTGTTTTTGTGAAATTGTGCAAGTAAAAATCAAGGACAATCAAGAACATATTAATTGTGTTCATGTTCCATGTGAATCTTAAGTTTTTTTTTTTATGTAAGATTCTCATGCAAATTTGTAATTTGCTGTAATTGTCCAGAATAAACAAAATAAAAAAAGATTGTTTCAGAAAACAGCTTTGCATTGGCCTTCCAAAAGAGGGGGGAAGTACAAATTTCGAGAGCAGTATATTATATATACAAGTGGTAATTTGCAATTGGGTGAAATAAAAGACCAACTTCTATTAACAAATGTGTTGTATATGTAAATAATAGGATGACAACCATATTAATACATTTCTAATTTCTAACCTTTTTTAATTTAAATGTTAGCCCTCAACATCAATTTGAAAAACATTTATTTAAAAAAAAAGTAAAACAGATTTCAAAATATTTTTTTTTTTTATTTCAAGCTATAAGACAAACACATGCCCAGTTCAAACTGATAAATCTACAGTGAAATATAGGCAGAGTAACTACAGCTGACTAGAATATTTTTTTGACTAGAAATATTTTTGTTGATTCATTTAAGTCTTTACTGTGCTGTTTAACTACTGCAGGAGTTTCCTTAAACACAGTGAAGCCATAAGGGTGTCTGCTGAAATGTAAATGATTGCTCATGTGTATTATCAACAAAAAAATAACTGCTTCACTTGCACATAACCAGAACCGCATGAGGGAGCAGTCAATCAAATACAAAGTTACAGAAATACTCAGAAATTCCTAGACCCCAGTGAAATTTGAAAATGCACAAATTGTGGATAAAGTACATACAGTAAGATACTGTTCATAACGTATGCCATCTTGTGCCTTCCCGCTTCTACTCTGACACTGAAATCTCGTGAGCACATTTTCACTGAATGCTATGCTATTGATTAACTAGAAACATTAAAGATACTGACTCTGCAGTTCCACCAAATTGCTTGGGGAGCACCGTGGCTCTGTGGGTAGCAGAGCTGCCTCACAGCAAGAAGATCCTGGGCTCCCAGGTTGGACTGACCAGAGTCCTCCCCGTGTCTGTGTGTCTGACAAAAAAAAAACATTCGAACCCATAACAAGCCAAGTTCTTTAATTTTGTAGCAACGATGAAATGTGGTTGTTCTTTGCTTAAATTATTGAATTTTAGTAATAGCCAAAGCCTGGGCCACAGCTCTGTTATTTCATACTGTTTCTGAAGTGGTTAGCTGCGGTAGCCTCGCGGTGAAGGTACTGTACTCTGGACCTGATGATCCTGGGTTCAACTCCCACCTCTGCCAGGCTGCCACAGTTGGGTCCTTAAGCAAGACCGTTAACCCACCATTGCTTGAAATGTAAGACTGTATCAGTTGTAAGTCGCTCTGGATAAGGGCATCTGCTAAATGCTGTAAATGTAAATGTTAGCACATTTGCTGAAAGTATTCAGGCCCCTTTAAAATGTATCACTTTAAAATGTTTCATTGCAGCCATTTGCTAAAATTTTAAAATTCATTTTATTTATCATTAATGTACACTCAGCATCCCATTTTGACAGAAAAAAAATTTGCAAATTTATTTAAAAAGGTAAACTGAAATATCACATGGTCATAAGTATTCAGACAATTTGCTCAGTATTTAACCCTTCTCTGCCATTGTTCCTTGCAGATCCTCTCCATTTCTGTCAGGTTGGGTGGTAAATGTTGGTAGACAGTCATTTTCAGGTCTCTGAAATTGGTTTTAGGTCAGGGCTTTGGCTGGGCCAGTCAAAAATGGTCATAGAGTTGTTTAGAAAGTCATTTTGTTATTTTAGCTGTGTGCTTAGGGTCATTGTCTTGTTGGAAGGTGAAACTTCAGCCCAGTCTGAGGTCCTGAGCACTCTGGAAAAGATTTTCTTCCAGGATATGTCTGTATTTCGCTGCATATATCTTTCCTTCAATTGCACCCAGACCTCCTGTCCCTGCAGCTGAAAAACACCCCCATAGCATGATGCTGCCACCACAGTTTACTGTTGGGATTGTATAGTGCCTGGTTTTCTCCACACATACGGCTTACAATTAACGCCAAAAAGTTCAGTCTTCGGCTCATCAGACCAGAGAATCTTATTTCTCATGTGTTTTTGGCAAACTCTATGCAGGTTTTATGTCTTGCACTGAGGAGAGGCTTCCACTGGTGGAGGGCTGCCGTGATCGTTGACTTTGTGGAACTTTCTTTCATCTCCCTTCTGCATTTCTGTAGCTCAGGTAAAGAAGAGCCCAAATATCACTGTGGCTCTCACCAAGGTTCTTCTCCCACAATTGCTCAGTTTGGCTGGATGAACAGGTCTAGAAAGAGTTCTGGTCGTCCCAAACTTCTTCCATTTAAGGATTATGGAGGTCACTCTGCTCTAAGGAACCATGAGTGCTGCAGAATTTATTTTGGAACCTTGGCCAGATCTGTGCTTTGCCACAATTCTGTCTCTGAGCCTCTTGGGCAGTTCCTTCGATCTCATAATTCTCATTGACATTGGCACTGTGAGGTCTTATATAGACAGGTGTGTGTCTTTCCTTAGGCCAGAAATTTTCTATTGCTTGTTTCTCGAATGTCCCTACTTAAGAATCTACTGAGGAGATTTAAAATAAATCTTTATTTTTCAGCACTTTAAAATGTATTGAGGACTATGTGGAATCAATACAAGGAAGGAGGAAGAAATAAAAAATACATTTGTATTTTAAAATAAAATGTATTTAACCTACAATTAAATTAAAGTGAATCTGGAAAAAAATAAAATGAACAGAAGAAAA
>JAVSBV010000001.1:7684783-7705869 GCA_033117975.1 Parotocinclus spilosoma
AGACGTGTTAGGTGAATTGGTGTCTCTAAATTATCATAGACTTGTGTATGTATGACTGGTCTTGGAATTACTTGTGTATGGATCTAACCTTGTGCGTGTCGCTGGATGGCCACTGATGCCGATAAGAGACGTTAAAAGAAGCCAAATAAATAAAACAAACAATTTGTTAGGACTTCTTCTGATTTCCTTGTCCAATTTGAAAATACCACATAAAGAATCTGGGCCAGCATTGATAGGGACTGCTCACAGAATTGCGGGCTATTTTTATGAGCAGTATATGAAATAGTACACTGAAATTTTAACTTGTATGTAATGATGGCGAACCAGTGAGCTACACTGCATAACAAGGCATGCACTTTCACAAGTTGTAGGGCTTGAATTGCAAAAGGGCTTTTTCTACATAGTACATTTCTAATAGTAAGTGTGATTGTGAAAACCTGTTGTTCAAACTAAATTCCTATTATGGTCCCATAACAACAGTTCTGACTTTCTTAGAATGAGTATTCAAGCCACTCTTAGTATAGGTCAGTCTTTCTCAGTCATGGCTCTGTCATGACTTTTGTTGTCAAAGACTTTACTTACTTTTTACTCACATCAGTCATGTCCTCCCCAAGGAGCAGGGAAAAAACTAAAATACCCCACAACATGAATTGCTGTGTCATGGCTTTTACTTCTATGACAGGGCAACATTTTCCAGGATGCGGTGTTTAACCAGACAGTCACAATTACTGAGAGGGAGGATGGACTGGATGGTGAGACGTAAGTAAAGTTCTTCGTTATAATTTTGTAATCAAATTAAAAGTTAAGTCTTTCACTTGCAGTCGCATGTTTAGTAACTGTCAGTTTGTCGCCTGGTTCCAGGATCTTCATGTATGTGTTCCTCTCTGGCCTTGGACTGCTAGTGGTCGTTGGCTTGCATCAGTTACTGGAATCTCGTAAGGTAAAAATGTAATTAACACGACATACAAAATATGAATGCTGTTAGTTTCGTGTAGTCCAGTTTTCATTAGGAAACCGACTTCAACTTGTCTGCACTCAAAAAACAAAGATTTACGAACTAGTCAGTGACACATCAACTATTTTGCTGGTTGCTGTTGTACACAGTGGGTGTGATGAGCAATGAAACTTTGCATTGGAATATATGATTTTAAAAGTAACATTTTATTGCCTTTTATTAGTCAGACTGACAAGTATATAGGCTGAATTCATAGCATAAGTGATTTTCAAGCAATTGTGATGTTAATTGTAAGGCAAATGATACTTGACAAGATGCAGTGTCCCCTCTTAACATTTGTGTACAGAAATAACTAAAAAACTCCGATTACACAATGCTTGGAGCTGTAACATTTTGGGTGTTCTGTTCGGAAGCAGTTTGGTTTTTCATTGAATTACTGTAGCAGTGGGCAAAGATGTCATTGTTCAACAGACATCAGGTATTGCAATATGTTAAACATGATTACAATTAGATTATTGCTACATGTAGGGATTATAAAAGGGATAACAAAGAGAAATGTGTGCTTATATGTGCATTCCTTGTGTGCTTGGGAAATTATGGCCAGTTTGCTGCTGTTTACAAGCTTGTACATGTTTGTACATTCCCCTCTAGGATGATGGCACCCCTGGTAATGAGTAAAATGTCTTACAAGCTTAATCTCACACTGATAATTGAAGGGGTAAAAACAAAAATTCTGTTTAAGTAAATATTGTGAATGTTTTACTAAACTACTTGTCACATATTGGTACTCCTGTATTTAATAGTTTCTTATAAAGTTGGAGAATACAGAGCAGAGCAGTAAGACCAGAATCTCTCGTGTAGAGTCCCTGATCCTCCCTTGTACATTCTCCTCTGGCTTGCTCCAGATGTATTTAGGGATGTAAGTCAGGGGACTTAGATGACCATGGCTGATTTAGTGATAAGTTAAAAACATCTGTCGACCTGGACTTTTAAACTAAATTGACTTATAAATTGCTCTGGACAAGGGAGTCTGCTAAATGCTGTAAATGTAAATCACTGAATGTTATGGGAGATTAAAAAAAATATTATGGTGATGTAGTTGTCTTTCTGATCGTAGGAGTCAAAGGTTTATGATATATTTCTGTAACTCTGCAGTTGTGGTCTTGGGGGGTCAAATTAAATAGCTGGATTAAATGGTGAATGGCTTTATGTAGCCATTTCCTGACTTATGAATGTCAAAGCTTGAGCTGTCATTCATTTCCCATATTGAAGAATAACTGAACCCTGTCGTCTGATCTCTATACACATGTGCAACAGGAAGTCCTGCATTACTGCTTGAAATTTCCTAGACAAGACTCAATTAGAAACAGCTTGGAAATGCAAGTAAAAAAAAAAGTGTAATTACATTGACCTTTTTTGTAGACAGTAGGAGCTTAAGTGACTTTGCCAGAAATTAACACATACTACACACAACTTTCTGCCCTGACTTTATCCCAAAGCTAATTCATAGTGTTAAAATACAATCATAGGATGATTGTAATTAATATAATGTCCTTCAATAAAAGGTTTGTTTCGTAAGAGTCCATACTAATGTAGTGAAAGGTGAAGTCAAATTCATCACATGTTATTTTAATTATTCTGTTTACTGAACATATACCAAACTGTGGCTTGCATACCATAATACCCCTAAACATAAAGACACTTTTAATTTATAGGATTAAAACATGCTGAATAAATCAGAGGTTTACAGATGTTTTTGCAGGGTTTAATAGTTCCATATTTATAGTATTGTTTCTTTGGCGGGAGCTTATTAAATTATCTGCTGTCAATTGGATTTTTGCAGCGGAGGAGACCTGTATCTAAGCCTGAGATGGGAACCGCCAACCATAATGATGTGGACATGAGCTGGATTCCTCAGGAGACGCTCAACCAGATCAGTAAGTCCTATCTCTGGCACTACTGTCTACTCTTAATAAACCTACCCTTAATAAATAAAGAAATCTTCTTTCTTATCATCGTAAAACTACTGCTTTTTAGCACATTGTCTGCACATGACCTATATGTGAATCTTGTCTGACTTTTTTTTTTTTCTGATGCAATCAGCAGCTTTTGTGTTTTTACCCATCTTTTGTATTGCATGATCTTGGTTATTGGTGCTCTTGCTTGCTTTCTGGATCCCTCATTCTGCCCTTGTTTTTTCTCTCCCTCTGTTGCGCCCTCAGTGCAGAGTCGGCGAGGTGAGACTTCCTTTTAACTGTAAAACCATGCACTTTAGCCATGTAGTATATTATTAAGTTTAGTAACTTTGGGTTATATTTAGAAATTAACGTGCTTCCCTCTAAGTCTTTGAAATTAAGCACAGACAAAATCAAAACAAAAACAGGCGACCTATTTGTGGAGTATTTTTCCTTTGGCGCATATTTATCTATTTCAGACTAGGTTTTTTCACCTACGTAATATTTCCTTCTTTATTTACTTCTACATTTACATTTGACAGATAATTAAAATGTATAACTAATGAGACCTCACTATAAGCTAAGTGCTGAGAATATAGTTCAGTATCAGTTGTAATTTGATTTGTACTTTTTTCCAGATAAAGCTTCTCCCAGAAGATCACCCCGAAAGAGGACACAGAAACGTTCAGCTGGATCAGATGAGTGAAGAGGTCATGTGACACTGTGGCTCTTGGCTGTTTGAAACAAGCTGTACTGAGCTCAATTTCCTGGGGTTATTGCTACTCTGTCCATCATACCACACTTTTAAGAGACTGGTCCACATGTCCCAACTACATACCAGTGCAGTCACATTTTTAAAGTGCGCAAAAATCTTCGATTACAAAAAAGCATCTGTTGCCACTGTAATAGCATTTTTTTCCATGTTGCATTTGATTAGAGGATCTTTTGTAGTCACCTTCCCCTCCCAAGCAGCTTTTAGCTTATGTATAAGACCTAATCACATGGATTTTTTTGTGTTTGTTCAGAGACACACTGACGCTGATTGTCTTGCTCATGCTCATGTATACTTAGCTGGACTTACCCCACTAGGTAGGTGGTCATTTGATGGCCAGCATGATTGTGAGTCTGCCATATTTTTAAGTGCACTGTCTTTTTTTTGATCCGTTTTGTTGTTCCTAGATACTTTGGGGAATTGTCTGTATGAAAGTTGGGATAATGGTTTATCATCTGTCCAGTTCACCTCTCAGAATAATGTCAGGCTTCATCTTCTGTTTTTTCAGGGTTTTAATGCTCTCATATGACTCACAAAAACAATGCTAGTAAATACTGAGAAGCTGTAAGGAAGTAAGACTAATTTATTCCTTATTTTGCCACTTCTGATTTTTATACTGTTATGTCATAACTTCGAAAATGGTACATGTTTTCTTTAAAATAGTTCACTACTGTACCCAAAAGGGCCTTTATGGTGTAAAAACTGTTTACAAGCCTGTGATAAATCATCAATTAGTGCTTGGATTTTTTTATGTAGTAGGTGTGTATAATTCATTGGGTGATAATTTTCTTACTGATGTTTCTAGGGACTGGTATCTATGAATAAGGTGATAAGTGGACTCCTTAATGTTTGCGCTGAAATCGGACAGTTACCAAAGTGTTTTTTTTTTTTTTTTCATCTTTCTCTCATCTTGCCCTTTACCTGTGCTTAGTTGTGCTGAGACGTTAGAAAGTTACGGTTTCCATTACATGAACAAATTATATGATGGCATTAACAGATTTCCAACTAAAGTATTGCAAATTAAAAAATTTGTTTACTTAAATTACAATTAAAGATACAATGACTCTGTATTGTTTTTTTTTTTTTTTTTCTTTACCAGGTGATATGGTAAATTTGATTTATGTCAGCTATTTACTAACAAAATGCGTTGTAACATGGGTATTGTTATTTTTTTTCCTCTAGGGTTGAAACAATGCATAAATTAGACTCTAATTTGGGAATTGGGGAAATGCCATGATGTTAAATGTTGAGACTGAACATATCTTCTGTCTTACTGTGAAAGCTGAAGAGATTTGACATGTTTAAAAGATATTTGTATAGCGTATTTCTCACACACTTAAAGGTGTTTGAGAAACTTACCATGGTAGCAGGGTCTCATCCTAGCCAAGGATGGAGAGAGAATTATGAAGCTGAAAATAATTATTGAATAAACTGATCAAACCTTTCGCCACTAAGGTTGAGCTGATGTTTGTTTAATAAAACATAAAATGATTTATTATATTTTAACATACTGAGCTTGTATGTTCACTGAATAAAACTAGTTACTACAAGTATTTTATTGCAGGGAATGTTTTTGGTTAAAACAAGAAAATGTGCATTGTTTACACTTCACAAATGAAAAAGGAGTATTTTTTGTGAAATAGGTAAGTGTGAGAAAATCTAATTCCATACCATAAAATGAGTTGTGACAAGTGTATCGTTATACCCCTACTCTCTTTTATATCGGATTTATCAGGCATCAAGCTTGGCATTATATTCCTATGCCATTGCAAGATAGAAAAAGCTGTTGAAGGAACAGCCTGGCCAATCACTGGCAATAACCCGGACATACCCGTTGCTTTAGAATTGTGTAAATCTGTGCTCCTCATGACCCTGTTTCCATTGTTCCAGAATTTTATGCTCCATAATGTTTTTTTTTGTTTTTTTTTTCAATTCGGCAAATGGATGTTGTTACACAGTAATAATTACATAATGCATGTCACTTGTAATAATTCTACTGCAAAAGTGGTTTGTCGCTTTACGTACAATAAGATGTTGCAGGTGTGTTAGAATTACAATATTGACTCTAAATAACAGTAGAGGTTGGGAAGAAAAGATAAGTATGTTGCAGGGAACTGGTAGCCTCAAATTAAACATAAATTATGGGATAAAAATATATATATCTCTCCTAATTTTTGTGAGCAAAACTCACAAACTGGGAGACACTGCAGAAAAGGTTTGGGAACCACTGGGATGATGACTAACAAACTGTAACAACAGATGAGCTACAGTTGCTGGGCCTTATTCATGAAACACAAGCAGAATGAAATGGTGTGTAAATCCTTTGTAAAGCTCTATATGTAAATGGTTACATTCAGAAAAATGTTTGCAAACCCAAAATAACAGTACAAACTAAATTTCCAGATTACATGTAGTGTATGTAACATCTGAAAGATGTCATAAATATCATAAGTATTGACTAAAGAATTATATCAAATTAGATATACTTAAAAGCGCACATATACTTAAGTGTACACATTGTATTTCCCCATGGTGCATATTTCTTTGAGCATTGTATTTTTTTTTTTTTTTAGAATCATCTTTCCACAGCACTGCTTCAGTCAGAGTTCTGTTTTGTTCATGTGGCACTTTGGCTGGGTGGGTGAACTTATCCAGTGCGAGAAAGATGCTGTTTGTGGCAGGTTGTCTGAGAAATAAATGTAATTAATACAATGAACAAAATATGAATGCCTGGTTCAATGAAACACAAACCAGGTGACAACTGTTGATATTGATAGTTATGTTCCTTTAGGAAAAGCATGCTTTTTGCCCAACAACCTCCTTTTCTCAGTAACAGCATTGAAGATGAGTTGTGGCTGGGTCGTTGACTGTCAGGCACATCTCCTTGGTTTGCAGTGATTTGTCTGCCACAAGAAACCTGCATTGATTTAAATTGGAGCACTACTGTCTTAAGCAACACATCTAGTTTCATCTTTGAGATCCGATGCCTGTTGGGTTTAAATATGGAGGCCTTTTGGTGAGCGCCTTTTCCATGGACCGGCATACTACCTCCTGGTTGTGATGGATGGGGAGGATCTACAAGCACAGGAGCAACATGTAAGGACAATTGTGCTAAAGGATATCATGAGACCTGTTTACCTCCAATTCCCAACCATATCTAATTTATTTAGGATGGTGGTGACCTAACTAAGTACTGGAGCCTCCTTTCAATTGTGCAGTTTTCCCCCAATAAAATTATTGATTTGCTTTAATATTGTAATCACTTACATATATCATCATTACAGTCATACATATAACATTTCATTTGAGTCCTACAACTGATTTGCGGTGTTACTTGTTTGTCACTGAGTGTATAAATGAGTGTTCATTTGGTGAGTGGCCTAAAATGGACAGTGAGTGTAGAAACAAAGAGGTGTACCAAATAAAGTGATCAGTGAGTATATGAATCCACTTTATACTACTGTACTAAACAGTGTAACGATTACACAATAAGTACAGTACAACTGAACTGTTATCTTGACAAATATTGCAAATATTTCAACGAGTTCACACCTAGCTATATCTATGAAAATTCAACGAATTAACTAATAAAACTATAATATTTTGTAAGTGTAATTTAAACTTCTTCAAAGGCTGAGCCCAGTGACTATTCTAGAGGGACAAATTACTTTCTACCTAAGTGCAATCATTATGCCCTCATTTAGGGGGGCCATAGGGGGACCAAGCATGTTGTCAGAGGGACAATGTCCTGTACTATTCCAGTCTCTGCTTCATGTCTCCTAACAGGTTTTTTATTGGTGACATTGTGTAAACTATGTAATGGAGAAAATAACTAAACCATGTAAGAAATACCATACAAAAAACTTCCTTTCTATTATAAGTTAATTTCATATATATTGTCCTTTTTCAGCAGACAAGGTTTGAAACGGTTTATAAAAAAGCCAATGCTTTACCCAGTATCCTCAGCCAAACGTAATGGTAGCTAGGAACTCTGAGTTGTATAAGGAATAATTCTTGAGGGGAATATAGAGGAATATAGGAGAGTGTATGTATATATATATATATATATATAACCTGTTGTATATAAGAGATAGTTAAGGAGCAGGTTTAGATAAACTGCAACAGACATGTGATTGTAGGTAAAATGCTGTTATTTTTTTATTCTCCATGACAAATTTTATCCACGACCCACCAGTCACTATTCTACAGTTCACTGTTCAGAATGACTTTCTATGTGTAGTGTATAGCAACAGAAGGCTGACAGCTTTATCCCAAATTATTCTGTATTAACTGTATTGAACTGTTTTTCTTACAGGTCCACTAAGGTACTTGTAGAATGTTTAGTTCAAGACGTGGCCTGCACTGGTAAACACACATATACTAGAAAGCAGTATACTCAAACAGGACTGTGCAATTAACTTGGCTTTTTATGTAGTGGAGATGAGGCAAGGAGGTGAGGCTTTTAGAGATACTGTGTCTTTAAGGCGCCTGTCTGTCCCGCTGCTCCTGGCTTTGTGTGAGAGGAGAGAGAGGAGAGGCGAGGCGAGGTACAGCACAGCGCAGCACGCTACCGACACGGAATATGTCTTAATTATATACATATATAAAAAAAAAAACTCGAGAAAATAGTCTAATAAAACCTAATAACATCTCGGAATCCAATAGGAACTTGATTTTGAGACGGTAAGCTGAAAACGGAATCGTGTTTTTTGTTTTTCGTTGTTGCATTGTTTAAAGTGTATGGACTTTTCTCTTTTTTTGGCTTCTTTTAGAAACTAACGAAGGCTGTTTGTAAGCCGTTTGTTTTTAACACTAAAGTATCGTTTACTGAAGCAGACTACGAAGTAATACGCTTCGTTGGCACTGTAAGAAACATTGTAACTGATGATAAACAAAATATTCTAAATTAAGTAGCGTAAAAAAAGAAATCCAACTGTTGTAGTGCCAATGATGTTCCAGCCCAGAAAGTTTAATGACTGGGATTACTGTAGTGTTTAAAACACTTTTTAGAGCTTGTATGCTATGGGTTACATAACATACAGTTACTTAAAAGCTTGTTTTGCTATTTACAGTAACATGTGTCTTCTATAGTTTAAACTATATTTCTAAGTGCGAGGAACAGTTCTCTAGCAGAACATGGTGGACTTTCCAATGTCTTCTTGTTCCCTATCTACATGCAATATGTTGTAATGTGTTCCGCGACCTATATAGTGCACTACGTTTAAGAGTGGAGCCCATTTGAGATTGTGCTCGATTACCTGGCCTCATGCCGTCAAGGCGGCTTTGATGTTGCCGCCCATTTTAATCATAACAGTGGAGAGGGAAGAAAGTCTCAGCAGTCGTTCGGGAAAGTCCATGTTTATGAATTGTTGTCCTGATTGGTTTGTCAGCGCCATTGTGCTGGCCGACGCCTGCAGGTGTCACGAAGTTGCTCCGAGAAGATCATTTTTTCCAACGGAAGGATTTAGTTAACTAAAGCTAATACACCACAGTAATACTCAAACGCATTTTATTGACATAAATGACTTAATGGTGTCATCGAATAGAACAACTGATCATCTCGCTTTTACTCTATAGTGAATGTAATGTTTTTTTTAAATGTCTGTGATGATGATCTCCATAGTCAGCCTGACCTAGTAGATACTATTTAGTACTATTTGTTCAAATACCCTACATGTGTGTGAGTTCATGCTTAACAGACATAAAAACTGTTCTATTAAAAAACTTACAATGTCTAAAAATTGAACTGTCTCTAACAGTGCTAACTAGGAACTACAACAAAACTAAGCTTTAATTATATAAAGGCCAGCATTAATATAACCTAAAATCAGAAAAGGTTGGGACAATATGTAAAATGCAAATAAATAAATGCAGTATCATATATTTATTTGTACTTTTACGTCATTGCAACCTGAACTATTTCATTTTTTGTCTGGTCAGCTTTAAGCAGTTTAATCTATTCCTGCATTTTAGAACTGTAACATACCAAAAATGCTATATAAATTAAACGTATTATTATTATTATTATTATTATCATAAAATGCATGGCTGTTTGTGTAAAAGATGTCACATTAAAGGCATAAATGCATAAAATGTCACTCTTTTCTGTGCAGTAAGATTGTAAATTTGCTTAATCAGGATTGCAAGAAGCCAGTGCTTAGCCAACAGCATAGGGTGCCTGGCAGGAACAATGATAGAGATCACAGGCGTTCAACTTAATCTTGTGCCCTTGCCCATTACGCACCAAAATTCCTATTGATTCCTTAAATCATTAAATTAGATTATGGAGTGTACAAAAATATGCAAATATTCCAGTCTTTCTGTTCCAGACGAACATTGTTTTTAATCATTTCAAATCATTTTCTCATGCAAACTGGAGATCATCTGCCCATCTTTGCGGCTTTCGCGGATGCTGCTTTTGTACCAAATCATGATTACAATCTTTGAAAATACTTCATTATTTAGTCTTTTCACCTCATTACATTTGTTTTGCATTCCTGAAATGCAGGGATAGATGTTTATTAACAAATGAAATGAAGTTGTCCAGACAAAACATGAAATCCCTTGGGTTCATACTGTGTTTTGCCATTTCTGTACTGTCCCAAATGTCTGATTTGTGGTTGAATAAAGAATTCTTCCTGTGTGCCTGCAGGCTGGATGAGATTTGCTGGTGAAGGGATGCAGTCGGCTTGGACACGAACATCCCTATGTGCGGCACTTCTTCTCTTTTTGTCTGTGCTCTCCTTTTCCAGTGCCTGCAATAAGGCTCTGTGTGCAAGCGATGTCAGCAAGTGTCTAATACAGGTAAGTAGGCATGTTATACCACTATTGTCTATTTTTTAGTTGTAGTAGTTTGGCTGAAGTAGTGTTTTAAATCAATTAATTAATGTTTAACAGTGTGTACTGTCTGATTGATGGAATCCAGATGGATTTTATTAGAGACTGTTGTGGTTCTGCGCTTAAGGTACTGGACTATTGACCAGACGGTCCAAAGTTCAAGTCTGCCAAGGCTTTTATGTACTACTGATCACTTACAAGTGGCACTGAATAAGACAGTCTGCTAAATAATATATAACTACTGCAGAAAAGCCTTTGAAAGAAATTAGGAATAAATGTCTCTCTTAAGCTGATATTTATACGGTATCAAATTTATGATCAGACCTGCCATCACATAATGTCCATTTTGGTCATTGCTCTGAGTTAATTTCTTATTTGATGTAGCTTGGTTTTTAAGATTGCCAGAAGACATTCGTGCTAAAGCTTTCTTTTGCTTTCGCTGGAGGTTAGGTTGCTTTTTTTTCCATGTCATTGTGCACATCTGGAATGTGACCTCCAACTGTGCGGTGCTATTGTGCGGTGAGGCTGTGTGAACACTCTCTCTGGACTAATATCAGCCACATGCACAGCCACATAAACGCTTATGTCATTCCGCTTGATGCAGTATGTATAGGGTCTACTTATAATATACTTCTCACTAACATTAGAGAATATTTAAAAATGAAATATTGACCTAATTAAATATCCCCTAATGTTTGTGAGCAGTGTACTCCAAGGGCAAATATTGTAAAAAGGTGTTATGACAACCCTGGAATCTATCGTAGGGCACACAAAGGGCACTTTTTTAGGAAAAAAAAGTACAAAGTACTCAAACTCCACACAGGCGGGGCCCATGGTCAGGACCGAGCTGAGGACACTTTAGCTGTAAGGTCACCGCCCTAACCTCTGCGCCACAGTACCACCCATTGGTTAAAATGCTGCTTTGTACTTGAGACTCTAATGAGAAAGGGATTTAAAACCATGCTGTGAATAAATTAATGCTGTTCTTGTAATATTGGTTGTTAGTATAGGCACAAAAGTAAATTTCTTTGAAGGCACTGGACTATTGTTCAGAAGGTGGAGAGTTGCTGTAGGCTCTTGTGCAGTGTTATTCACTCTGGGTTGCTTGAACTGTACCTTGTATGAACTGTTTTGAAGAATAAGAGTTTCTTCTGAATTCTGCAAATGTAGATGATTTGAGACTAGCTTCTGTATTTGCTGTATATGTTTATATTTTTCAGGAGCTGTGTCAGTGCAGGCCATCGGATGGCAACTGCTCTTGCTGTAAGGAATGTATGCTTTGTCTTGGCACACTGTGGGAGGAGTGCTGCGACTGTGTGGGTGAGTGTGTGCCTGCTGGTCTGTCACAAATTAAATTGTATTCTTTACTCTGTATGGATTTGGCTTTACATTCTCCTTGGCTCCCTTTGGAGCATTTGGCAGTTGTAATTTTTTGAATTTTTATGGAAGAGTTCACTGGAGATTGTTTTGTCACCAAGTCCCTCATGCCTCCTCAGTGTTTAAGACACCGCAGGCTGTGGGGTGAAGATCAGTACTATAATCTCAGACTTGTTTACCATTTGGATGTAGTACATACAGTTGTATTTTTTTGCTTTCTTGTTATAGTATCAGCATGTTTTGATCACAGCTGTGTTTACCTTATTTAATTTCCCCTCAGGCATGTGCAACCCAAGGAACTACAGTGACACACCAGCCACATCGAAGAGCACAGTGGAGGAGCTCTACAGGCCCATCCCATCTCTCTTCCGAGCACTCACTGAGGGAGAAGCACCCATCAACATGATGGTGGTCTCTTTTCCTGTGGCAGAAGAGCTGTCTTACCATGAGAGCCTGGTCTCATTCCTGGAAACCATGGAAGATCAGCATCAAAATGTCTCTCTGCCTGGGAATAGCATCCATTCCAGCTATGATAACATTCAAGGTAAGACATCTACCACACATTTCATCTTTAGGCCTGACATTTCTCTAACACACATCTAAGCCTTGTGGTGATGTCTAAATTTGACTTATTTATATAACTTTTGTAGTTAATTATAAAGGATAATGACAGGACATGCACTAATTAGAAAATAATAAACTATGAGGTCCAAACTGTTTGGAATTGTTTTTTTATTCCCCATATAACATGACTACTACAGTTTGTCTTTGCTAGAAAATAACTTAATAATGCTTAATGGTGTTACATGTCCATGTACCCATGTAACAATTCATAATTGTCTGTAGTTATGGCAGTTATAAGCAGCATTGGATGTTATAATGGTTACATTTCAAAATAAAAGTTTTCATTTACTTATTTTAGAGCATTTTATTTTTACCTCTGTTAAACCTGTTTTTCTTTTATTTTTGGTGGACTTTTTGTTTAAATACATCTTCAATAACAAACTTCATAGCTCAGCATTATGGATCCAAGCAAATTATGAGCAGATTATATTTTTACATGCCTAACTGTCAGGCTACCTTAACGTTTACAGCGCATCAGCCAAACAAATCCAAAGTTACAATAAAGAAATATTGGCACCCATCAAGAAAATTAAAGAAACTTAAAACATATAAAAAGAGACACATGCATTTTGTTCTTAAAACTGAAGTGCTGCAGTAGAATAGAACTGGCACACACATGCATATTTCTAAACATGTTCATTTCATTCCTCATCTTTCTCTACCTTTCCCTAGACAACATGTGCACAGTGGTGTATTTTGATGACTGTGTTTCAATTCGTCAGTGCAAGCAGTACTGTGAGTCGATGGGGGGCTCAAAGTACCGCTGGTTTCACAATGCATGCTGTGAGTGCATCGGGCCGGAGTGTATCGACTATGGCAGCAAAGCAGTCAAGTGCATGAACTGTCTCTTCTGAAGCTTTGGCTGATCACATACCTGCTGTGACTAGTGACACTCCTGCCACCAGAGGGCACAATAATCAGCATGGTCAGAAGATATTGCAAGATGAATGATTATCATGTAAATAGCAAGCCCTTGATTTGTGCTCTTTGTGCTAATCTTTTACACTTTGTTTCATAGGTCTCTTGTGAAGATATATGTTGATTTAATGTTTTATATTAACCTGGAATGTAGCTCGTTACATAACCAGTCACTCTTCAAATAATCTTGGGATACTGCTTTCTCTGCAAAATAAACACTCTCAGTAGTGTAGTGAGGAAACTCTGCCATCTGAATCCAGTCCTACCAACTAAAGTAATGATTCATACTTATTAATTCAACCTGCTTCTGAAGGTTTTGTTAACATTCAAAATTAGACTTTAAGATGAAAATGTAGCTGTCATCTGTGTGTAATAATATAACTTTTTAATAGTTATTCTATTGCAGGTTCAACTATTGCGCCTTCTGTTCTAGTGCATTGTCGTTGAGGGTTTAATATATATTTTTTTCCAATAAGGAAAAAATCTCAAACGCACAAAACCATTGCTTATAGGGCCAGACTGAGATTTTGAAATAGAGAAAGAAGCAGTTAATCTGGGATTATTAAATGTGCCTTACGAATATTAACCCAGATAATATAAGCAATATTGTAAGAGTAGGACTACAGCATTAGAAGTGATCTATTTGTTATATCCTGACTAGCGTTTGGTACTATTAATATTCTTACTCCAAGGTACTTGATGGACCATGGTTGATATTCCTAGAAACATGCATGTGTATTTTTGTAATTCATTAATACTTCTTAAAAGATAAGAAATATTTGGTTATTGTTCTGTTTCTAGTTTAATTTAATGTGAAATTCTTATTAGGGGTGTAGCGATGCAAAAATGTCTGAGTTTTGTTTATTAAGCCATGGAAAGCAGTTGCTTTTTTTTAACACCAGAGGGCACAATTATATGTCATTCTCTCATGCGCATATAAAACACATTTCTTTTAATGGGGTGGACTAAATATTATTTTTTTTTATATTTTTATACAAGAGAAGTACACCTTATTTTTAATAGTTATTCTTCAGAAATAAATATGGCATTATTTCTCTCAGTTATTTACAATATGGTGATGCTACAAGATTACAATTTACAAACCTCTGTTCCTAGTAATTTGGTAATTGCAATTATTCTTTAATTCAGTTATACGTTTGAAAACATCGTAAGAAAATCATGAGCAGAGTATCGTTACACCCCTAATGTTTACTTTTCCATTTTAAGCGCCAGTTTTAAACCTAGTGTTGGACTGAATTGAAATAACTGATTAGAGGAACTTCAATAATACCATGTAAGTTAAGAATGTTGTTTTTCAGATAATCTTTATGTTCTGCATATGTTGTGTATTAGCAATTACTCTGAATAAGGAACATTAAATCTGTCCTCTTATAGGTCAGAGTGGAAAAAAACAATTACTACATTATTGTTTTGGCTAGTAAAGTACAATATTTAATACTGCAACGTGTTTCTAAATGCATTGTGACTTTCACATGTGACCTGTTTTATTAGTGCTTTTAGTCTGCAGGTAAACCAGTCACTCAGCTCAGCTTCTTTTCTGGGTAGAGAACATTATGATCAATAGTTGATTCTGGGTTATCTTACAGACGGTTGATCCTCTGTTGAGGATGACTGTGTCCGGCCTCCTTCCTGTACTACACATTTAAAGTCACAAAACAGAGTCTTTCTCTCGTGGGAAAAGATGAGTGCAGTCACATGACTCAGTCTTGGCACTAGACATGTAGGAGCTTCACATGGTATCTTTACTCGTCAGTATACTGAATCTCGTTGGCCCTGGTCTTCCATGTACATAGAAGTTAGCACAAATGTAAAGAAGTTTCCATGTAAAGAAGTTAGCACAAAGGTGTGGCCTCAGACTTGCATCCTGTTCATCTGTTTAAAAGTGGACTCCATAATCTACATAGGATCCACAGCAAGTGTTACAAACAAATCAGCCTTATGAATGTTTTGCAAATGTAAATACAGTAGATAAACACTTTGAACATCAGGTTTTCCCAGCAGCAGCTACTGCGTGACCCCACCAACAGAATCAACTGTTCTCAGCCTTCAAACATCACATCAATTCTTGCAGGTGTAATATTGTTTAGTTCAAATTGAAAGGCGGTTCTAGCCTGGATAAAAGATGAGATACAGTTGGGCACTGGAGGTGTACAGGTTTTCTCATGACATGTTTTGCCATACAATATACCATCATGCCATGACTCGTTATCCACCATTGTTATTTAAGGTCAAACACGTGATCTAATATTATGAATAAATAGGTTGTAATAGTAGCAAGTACAGCTATCTATTTCTAACATTTGATTACAGACATACAGGTTAGCAAAACTAGGTGAGAGTTAAATGACATTTTAGACAGTAGGCTGTGGCATTGAACCATACTACAGGGTGAGTCTAAAGTCACAGGATGTGTGTTGAATCATGGACTTTTTGCAAAGGTTGCCAAGGTTGCCAAAACCATTGTTGAGGTTCCTGCATTACCAGTGTTTTATTTTTAAAATACTATTCATTAAATGAAAATATTAAAACATTTAGTACAGTATGCACTGTACAATACAGTATTATATTTGTATCTTGTCCTACAAAATGTAAAAACACTGATCAAAATGAAAGGAAAGGTTTCTCTTTTCTGTCAGTACGTTTTCTGCTCTTTCACATGAGAAGTTGAAAGCTGGCATATTTGATGGTCTGCAAATTGAGCTTCTGAGCCAAGACCAAGAATTCCGTAATGCCATAAAACCATATAAAAGCATGCTTGGTCTGCTTTCCCTGATGTGATTATATACTTTCTTGGCAACTTCAGGGCTAAAATGATAACCTTTTAGTTGGCTGATTTTCAAACACTGGGAGCAAAAGTGAGTGTAAAATAAGCATTTTGTTGAAAGCCACCTGAACTACTTCAACTCAAATCTGGAGTGAAGAACAAGAACACTTCTAAGACATCAAGCCCAATTAAAATGTACTATAAAACTATTGTTCTCTTGATTAGATAACAGACTCATCTTTTGCATGAAATAAATAGATTGTGCGATCACTACTTCTACTATGACCCTTGATATTTTATAATTTTTAATCAAACACAATCATTTCACATTTGTAAAAAAAAAAAATAAATTCTGTATTGCGTTTTTTTTAACTTCATATTTGGAATCAGTGTTCTTTCATTTGGGTAAAAGTAGCAAAAATAATTAGGTCAACAGAAAACTTCTTTTTAATGTAGACCAGTGCAATTTTGAAGATGTTGGCCGTTAAAGCAAATACTGCTAATCAAACTTGTATAACAGTGAGGAGGAAATATTAAAATGAAATGCACTGCATAGGGCCCAGAATTTTGTGCTGCACCCATGCCCTCAAGTGATTGTTTTTTACTACAGTGGAGAAATTATTTGATACACTGCTACACTGATACAGTTTTCTCACATTCAAAAAATGGAAAGGTCTGTAATTTTTTATCATAGGTAAACTTCAACTGAGAGACAGATTCTAAAAGAAAATCCAGAAAATAATGTATTTTTAAAAAAATAATTAATTTGCATTTTATTGCATGAAATAGGTTTTTAATACAATAGTAAAACAGAACTTAATATTTAATACAATATATAATACAGAGGTCAGACATTTCTTGTAGTTTTTGTCCAAGTTTGCACACAATGCAGAAGTGATTTTGGCCCACTCCTCCATACAGATCGTTCAGGTTTCGGGGCTGTTACTGGGCAACACTGAGTTTTAGCCTTATACAAAGGGTTGCTATTGGGTTCAGATCTGGAGACTGGCTAGGCCACTCCAGGACCTTGATATGCTTCTTATAGAGCCACTTCTTAGTTGCCCTGACTGTGTGTTTCAGGTCACTGTCATGCTGGAAGATCCAGCCACAACCCATCTTCAATGCTCTTACTAAGGGAAGGAGGTTATTGGGCAAATTTCCACAAAACATGATACCATCTATCCTCCCATCAAAACATTACAGTCGTTCTGTCCTCTTTGCAGAAAAGCACCCCCAAAGTATAATGTTCCCCACCCCATGCTTTACTGTTACTAACCGTCATCTTTGAGATTGTGGTCCCAGCTCTTTTCAGATCATTGACCAGGTCCTCCCATGTAGTTCTGGGTTGATTCTCGAACATTAGTGTCAGAACTATCCTTACTTCACGAGGTAAGATTTTGCATAGAGCCCCAGACTAAGGAAGATTGACATTCATCTTGTGTTCTTTTCATTTTCTCACCAAGCTGTTGCCTTTTGTCCTGTAGCCCATGCCAGCCTTGTACAGGTCTACAATTTTGCCCCTGGTGTCCTCAGGCAGATCTTTGTTCTTGGGCATGGTGGAGCGGTAGGAGTGTGATTGTGTGGACAGGTGTCTTTTATACAGATAAGTTCAAACAGATACAGTTAATACTTATAATCAGTGCAGACTAGGAGGTTTCTTAAAAACTAACAGTTCTGTGTAAGACAGAATTTTTGCTAGTTGACAGGTGATCAAATACTGCATTTAAATTAATGAAATTAATTATAAAAAAAATAATACAATGTGATTTTTAAAGTTTTTTAGATTCTGGCTCTCAGTGTAGATAATGATCATTACAGATCTATCCTTTCTTTATAGGTGGGAAAACCTGCAAAATCAAATACTTATTTGTACTTACGTACTTACCTGTATCAAATACTTACTTCCCCTACTGTATATTTGTACGTAATTAATGATAAAAATGATGGGTAAAGCAAATAAATTTAATACAATAATAAAATTTATTAATATATACTTAAAATAAGGGAAATAAGACATGAAATAAGTGAAAATAAAATAAAACTTCACAGCCACTGAAACGCAGTTTCGGCATGTCTTATCACTGGGACAGCGGAGCCAAAACTGAGGGGGTGTCGGGTGTACCCTTGGACTGATGTACATATAAATAATAAAAGTTATAATAATATACTGCTTACAAAAATTAAGGGATACCCCAAAATTAAATATGCCCCAATTTTTGTGAGCAGTGTTGTCACATAAAAAATAATTTACTATAATGTAAATAGTATGCCTATGATCATGCCCTAGTTGCATTTGTTTCCGGTTTTATGGTGATTGGCATACCACATTGCCAGAAGGTTTGCTAAGTATCCCAGCACAGTTAAGATTATGGAGGATATTTCAGCATTTTTTTTTTTCACTTTGATTTTCAGGGTGTCTGAATTTTACCCTCTGTAGGCTAATAGATTTCATTTCCATCAAACATTCTGCATCAAATATTCTGCATGATTTTTCCCATTGAGATTGGATGTGTTTTCTAGTGTTCCCTTAATCTTTTGAACAGTGCATAATAGGATCAAACATGGCATTGAAGCTCAACAGACCAGAACTTGTACTGCCCCCTACAGGTCACATTGTAATTTAAAATTCAAGGGACACTCACTTCACCAGCTTTAGCGAGTCAAGTCAACTCAGTTATTTTTATAGTGCTTTTAAACGTCAAAAGGATGAAACATTGCGAGGGACCAAGGCAGTTATGCAAAATGAGATCAGGCTGGATAAGTTGGTTGCTCGGATGCAACATTTTGAGGTGTACCCACCAGACATGACACTGCATCTGAATTTTTATTCTGGACAGGTTAGAACATATTATAATTCTATTCATTATCACTGATCAAAATGAAAACAAGAACAATTGGTAAGAATATGTACAGTACAGGTGATGCATGTGTTGTAGCTAAGCTTTTAATTTTATGAGTTAAAATACCCCCGGGTGAAGTGCAACAACCACACCGATTCAATAATGAATTACTACATACTCTTCGAAATGGACCGCTCGCAATTTTGGTTTAAAAAATTACCCCTGCATGCCAGGGGAAGCCTGTGTCCACAGGTACAACAATGTGTTGCTCTAGATTTTTAAAACAATGGCAGCTAAAGCCCTTAAGAAAAAAAGCGTCCCAGATGTCAGAGTCTCCCAGACTGTGCTGGAAAAGAAGGCTGTGACTGTCATACCTTCTCCACGCTGAACAGATCTGCAGCATATGAGTCGCTCAAACAGTAGAGTACAGTATCAAAACCGAATAACAAGATAAAATAAGAGAAAGACTTGGAGGCTCTTTCCTGATAACACGGTGTTAAGAAGCTGAAAGCTACTGGCTTCTTTGAATGGGTAGACTGAAACGATGAAGGTCCATCAACATGAGAAAGCAAGAATGAAGAGGTAAAAAGCAGTCACCCACTCCCTGTGTCTACGATATGTTGACATTTCCACCAACTCACTGTAGTATGATGATTATTTGACAGCTTGAGATATTCAAGTATTCTCTGGTTTTAAGGAAGACACTTTTAAGGCTTCTGTGGCAAAATAACAGGATTCACAAAATATCTCGTTGTAGTGAGTTGCTGAGGGGAAGGAAAAATGGTGGACGTGGGTCTTCAAGAAAACATTTCTTAGTCTTTGTGCCCATATTTGAGGCCAAACCAAGCCCCTTGACCTCTATCCAAGCTGGGGTGCCTGGTGTGAACGCATGCTCAGTAGGTGGAGGAAGTGGTGCTCATGGCATCCTCGTTGATGCGTGTGCTTCCTGGGTGTATGCTGGCAAAGTATTTCACGTCTTTGTCCATGTCCATCTGCAGAGCCACCAGTGTCTGCTCCAGGGTCTCCTGGTGTGAGTTGGCTGAGTGTAGAAAATATTCTATAAAGAACAGATAAATATTCAAAGCACCACAAATAAATGCTTCTACAGAAAATACTAGAAAAATTATCATCATTCAGCAAGTAAACTAGATACAAGTTTCAGTGTAATGTATACACTAGTGGTGTTCTGGTCAATCGGTCACTGATCATTATTGGCCAATTTCCGTGACAAAGCACGTATGCATATTTTTTACACGGTCTGTGAGAATGATGTAAAGTTTGCATACTGCAATACATG
The DNA here is from genome assembly GCA_033117975.1 of Parotocinclus spilosoma. NCBI lineage: Eukaryota > Metazoa > Chordata > Actinopteri > Siluriformes > Loricariidae > Parotocinclus > Parotocinclus spilosoma. Next base: position 7,705,144 of record JAVSBV010000001.1, read on the forward strand.
CAACGAAAAAATACCTTTTGGGGGAAGCACATTAAAATGCTTCAACACAACTAGTTTAATACATTATTTAAAAAACAATGTGAGTGTGGTGAATTTGAGGCTCACTAAAGATGATAAAAAGAAGGCAGTCGGAGCAGTAACAATCTATTTAGCAAATTGAGTCTTCATGTTTTCAATATTTTAAAGATTCTGTTACTGATAACAGGTGACCACCTAACCAGGTGTTTAGTTGACCACCTAACCAAGGTTATAATAGTTTTTAATTTTTATTATAGTTTAGTTTTATTTAGCTTTGACTTTTTTTCCCTCAAATTCAGTTACTTTTAATTAGTTTTTAGGTTGGGTTTGCTAGTTTTTATTATTTTTTAATGTTTAGTTTTAGTTAGTTTTAGTATTTTCATACATTCAGTTATTTTTCAGGTGCAGGACCCAAAAAGGTCAGATTAGGTATTGTGTAATAAAACTCAACAAAAGATAGCATTTATAACATTTATTCAATGACTGTTAAACAACGAACTGTCCACAAAATTTGTAACAGTCCACAAGATAGCAGCCTTAAGTGCAAAATGTGTGTCTCTCTCTCTCTATATATATATATAATAAATATATAATAATAACAACTAACAAGCAGCTTGGTGTATGTATGTATGTACAGTTGTGCTCAAAATAATAGCAGTGTCTTTAAAAAATGAGTAAATGTCAAAATTCTTCTAACAAATTGTACTT
>JAVSBV010000001.1:7712965-7737257 GCA_033117975.1 Parotocinclus spilosoma
CAATTTGGAATACGGCTGTAACGTAACAAAATGTGGAAAAAGTGAAGCGCTGTGAATACTTTCCGGATGCACTGTACTTTTATATATTAGGGTTGGCCATCGTGGGGCCTGTAGGAGATTCAACAGCAAGCGAATAACTTGCTGAATCATCCCACATATGACCACACCCTAAGGAGTTTGTTAAATACAAAAAGTATTCCCACATTTTCAAAAGCTTGCTTTGCCTGCCTAGGGTGTAACATAACTTAATCCTTCAAATAATTACCTGCTACTGCGTAAAGAAAACGGACAATAAATATAAGGGAAAAAATGTCTGCTCTCATGCCATCACAGATTTTTATAATGCAATAAAAACTATTCATGATAGACTTCATTTAAGAAAAGTAAATTTGAAGAAATAACATGAGCAATAAAAGAAAACATATAACCATTCTACATGACAGTACTTTTAATACTCATGTAGGAAATAAAGCAAGTAACTTTAACTGGAAGTACTACTGTAACTACTGGAAACTTACAGGACTTTTAAACAGGAGGATAAAAAAAATAGTAGTATCTGTATATCTAATCAAGTATAGAACATTATATACACTGCTCACAAAAATTAGGAGATATTTCAAAATGAATATGAAGAGAATAACACGAGCACTGCTGGACAATCTGATTCTGTCCAAGCCCCATCACTGTCAATGTCTTGGGTGACCATACACCCTACTGAACAGTCAGTGTGGCACTCCCATCCAGTTTAATATTCTTCTGTTGAATACATCACTAGCATCAGAAAAGCAAATAAAATCAAATACATTTTTAGATGCAAACACAGTTATGATTGATTAGCTATTGTTTAGTCATATACTTTAACTGCTTCATATGCACATTTTGCATATCATATGCATATCCCCTAATTTGAGCAGTGAGCAGTGTACTCTATCCACCACCAGTTGAACAAAAAAATTACATACCTCTACATCTGAAGAATCAATGAGAGGAACATGGCAAGTGCTGAAAGGGTTATCATGGGCTGGCCGAGGTTCTAGAAATGCTTCCTCAATATGAGTGTCCAACGAAGTGGCCTTCAGAGCAGCAGTCAGCACTTCTACTTGGGCTGTCACATACACAAATTGTTAGGTCAAGATAAGAAAGGCTTAACAGTCTTCAAGTGTACCTGTAAATATGTATGAAAACATACAAGCTAAACAACTAAATATTCAAAGACTATTTGAACTGTGATACTATGAAATGCTGTTAAAATTGCATTAAGGAAATGTTAAGGAGAAGTGTGCAGTTGTGTATGGTATATTTCAATATAGTTCAAACTTAAGAAAATCAAAGACTGAGGATGAATACACTGGTTATTGGAAACTCCAGAAAAGGAAAAGCAGTTAGTTGGAGACACAGCTTGGTATTACATATTCAGGTCTCAACATGATAATGCTATGTGAGCAGAGAAACCCATAACTCACAAACAAGACTGCTGGTGTTCTCTCAATTTCTCGAGCATGTGTACACACAACCAACACACACTGGGCACTTTCCATTGACAATGTTTATTGTAGCTAATTAATGCTACACTTACACCCAACCTTAGTAGCTTAATGAAGATCAATTGGCTCTTTTGGTCTTACAAAATAAAGTTGCAATTGCTGTTAAAAAAAAAACATTACAAAAAACAAAACGTACCCAGGACAAGGATAGAATGATCTGACATTTTGACCTTGTGGGGGCATCTGGTCCCTACAACGATGTATAAACAAGACACACAAACATGTTCACATGCAGTGTACCCACAGGTGCCCAATCTATGCTTTCGTTTTACTAAATAATTCATAGTATGTCATAAGGTAGTTTAAGTAAATTACAAAAATATCTAAATCTAAAATCACTTTAAGAAAAAAAAAAAAAAGCTTATTGGATAAACGGGGGATTACACCTCGCATTATTATGGTCGCATTACAAAAATAAGCAAAGCATAAACTAAGAAATGTGCAAGCTGTTGTGCTATCAAAGTGTGATCAAGTCATCAAACAGAAACTTTAGTTAAATAACAAAAAGTACATGGACAGCATTTTGCAGCAAAATAATCTACATTACCTTTCAGACATATATTAAGTATAGTACGTGTCCTTTAAGAAACAGCATACAACATATGACAACAAGTCTTTAAACAAACACTTCTCACAAAAATTGGGGGATATTTCAAAATAAATAAAGAGAATCCCACAAGAACTGCTGGACAATCTGATCCTGTCCATGCCCCATCACAGTGGGTGTATTTTGGCAGTCTTGATTGACCATACAGCCTACTGAACAGTTAATGTGTGGCACTCTCATCCAATTTGACATGCTTCTGTTCACCCCCATGAATATATCACTTGCTACTCAATCCCAAATTTGCATCTCATTTGCATAATCAAACTATTTGATTTTATTTGCTTTTCTGACAATCTTGTTTCATGAAATGCTTCTTTTTTTTAATTGCTCCATATTCATTTTGAAATATCCCCTACAGGGATACAAACAGCATACATACATACATGCATACAAATCACACTGTTCTATTTGAAGAACAGAGTTTCATTACTGATCTGACTAAAAAACACTTTTGCTGGAATTTGACAAGTGATGCAAATGTTCACGGACAACCTGACCAAAATCTTGCAGTTTGATGACACTTGAACGTGGTTGCCTGTTGAAGGTCTATCACTCGTTCAATCCAAACAAACATATGCACTGTCATACTGTACTGTACAGCTTCCTGGCCAAATTAAATTGATTTAGGGTACTTTTTTTTAAGGTTTCTGCAAAACCTTGACTGGCTAAATCATTATGAAAACGAGTCTATACTCAGTCACTATATTCTGGTGTAACCTCTTAAAAAAGTACCATATTCCGACCAGTCGTCCCCTTGTATACCTTTTCCTAAACAGAGCACAGAATTGATTTATTTTTGTTATTTTATTATATTTGTATTACTTTTACAAAATTACAAACTAAAATAATCTCTCGCCGCATCAGTACCACTCAAAAGGAGGTTAACATAGAATGTAAACTGTAAATAAGAGTAACATTAGAATTGGGAAAAATAAAAATACAATAGAATGCAAGATGGATACAATACAAAAGGAAGAATCACAGATCGTCCAATGTTTTCCAGACTGATGACCAGATTTCAGAATTGTTGGTGTCTGTTGTGAATTTCAACAGTAAGTTTCTCCAATGGAAGAATGCTAGGTACCTGCGTCAGCCACATGTTGAGTGAGGGGACATTTGGAGATATCCACAGCAGTAATATGCATTTTTTTGCTAGATATGATAAGACCCCCAACAAATAAGCCTCATTCTTGTTTAAAACCATGTCAGGGCGGTAGAGCACTAGAGTAATTTAAAAGCTTGAAAAATATCCTGTAATGAATATGTTCTTTAGATCAAGTTCTAAGCATCAGTTTCTCTATTTCTACAGGATGGAACCATTTAGGCTGCTGCTTCAAGTTGCTGAAGATGGACAGCATGTCATGGTCTAGATGCAAGTCCACTTTCCTTTGTATGGCAATTTTTAATGATTATTCTGATTGGTTTGTATAGGAAATGACAAGTTGATTTAATTTCGGCCAATCAGTCTCAGAACAGATTTTGCAACGGTCACATTTACATTTGCACAAGGTGTGACAGGCACATATACCCAAAAATCCAAACAGCACAAAGCTTTCACTACATTTAAATCTGACTTCAGTCCCTACTTGTAGCTCAGCCACTCAAGTTCATGAGGACTTAGATTTTGGTTGCATTTTGAGTATGGTTGGGTATTGGAAGTATAGGGTGAGTCAAAAGTCAGTCTTACACCCTTTTAATTCAGATACGAAATATCTGTGAACAGCACCTCAGCACTACTTTTATGGGTTTACTGGCCACAACAAAAGGGCTAAACGAGAAAGGAGTTTGAACACTTTTGCATAAGCACTCAATTAATAAAAAAAACAGCTTACAAAACCGCTAGATAAAATTAATAATAAATCAAATGCAGTTATAAATCAAAGAACAACTTGACTCATTAGCAGCAAGTAACCTTTGATTCCAACTAGGGATGAGTAATCTTTTTCTAGAGCTTGCCATATAAATGGGCAACCTCAGTTTGTGTATGTGGCTGTGAAATACGTTACTTCGATCAAGGGCTTCCTGAACCCCTAAAGAAATCCTTGCATTCTTGGTTTATTGTCAGAATCACTTAAGCAAGCATTTAGCCAAACTTTAAATGACTTTTACCCCTTGATGCTGTTTCAACACCGGATATGGCACACCTTTTGAATTTCATAACACTACATGGCACGATTTAGATAAAACACCAGCAAGCAAACAAGGATTCACTAGTGTTGCCTCCTCTAGCTACAACAAGGTGGCAATCTCTACATAATGCTTTTTTTCTGTTTAGTGCCAGATAAAACCAAACCTGGCTCACCTTTTAATGACAAGTTCCTCATATACAGTTTTTTGTGAAGAAACTTAAACAAGGATCACATAAGGGAAATGTATTAGGTCATACTGCTCTTCAGTATGCTTATTTGCACAATTTCCCATGTTAATTTCCTTACACCAGAAACAAACTAAAACAAGGCCATTTTTCTGTGTGTGTGTGTGTGTGTGTGTGTGTGTGTGTGTGTGTGTGTGTGTGTGTGTGAGAGAGAGAGAGATATATAAAAAGCAGATCTCCTTTAATACATCATTATTATTAATTGGATAACCATCAGAAGCACTATGTGCTATATTTTATTTTTTTTAGAAAATAACTATTCTAACTAATTAACCAGAACTATAAAATATGTTTTTAAGAAAGAAAGGCATGTGGTTGTGTGTGTGTTTAGGAAATTCGGGCCAGTTTGCCACAGTATACAAGTTTGAAGAAAATTCTGATTCAATTTCAAAACTTCACAATACATGATACGTATTACATTTTCTGTATTACCATACAGGACTTTTAGACAGTGTTGTATCACTAGAATCTACAAAATAATTAAACAAGGTAATGCTACTCACCTTTAACATCTGGGTCATCAATGTGGGGCTCCAGGTTTTCAATAAGCTCCTCCAGCTGCTTCCTGTCCAGTGTGGATGTGGAGACCTGAGCAGAGGTGGTGTTAGAAGAAACCTTGCTGCTATTGTTGCACTTCTCCTCCAGTAGCTCCAGGTCAATGTCAATCTGTGGGATGGGTGTCCTCCAGTAGTGGAATGAGTTAAACAGCTCCTGTTCAGGAATTGCTGCATTCTCTGGTAGGGCAAGTGAGATATCCCCTGAACTCTGTTTCATGGTCATGGCAAAAGTGTCCTGGCTCAGGTGTGTGGGATCCTCTGTCACTGGGTTTGAGTGGCTTTCCTGTGCTATGGGACTTGTTGTTGGCACACACTGTGGTTTTTCATTTGCTGGATCTGGGTCTAGATCACCCAGTTCAGAAAGGCAGGTTGGGCTGAGCTTCCCTGTGCCAACATGGCAACAGGACTCCTCCAGAGCTAAAGCTTCAGCAGCCTGTTCTCCTCCACCCTCTACAGCTATATCCACACCTTCCTGCTCTGACCCGCACAGCTGGTCTTCACAGTGCTCCTGAGTGCATGGGGAATTTGGTGAAAGACAGTCCTGCTGGGAGGAGGATGAAGCATTGTTTTCTGTAGCAGTGTTAGGCGAGTTGCCTGCAGCCTGTTTGTTAGTGCTAGTTGATTTCTCACCAGCCCTTGATAAAGAAAAAGAGGAAGGGGTAAGACGCATTCTGAATAACTAAGTTAACTCTGGGGTGTGGCAATTTAAACTATAAAATAAATTTGAAAAATCTTGTGTATGAGAAAAGAAAATGCCTACTGGTTCCGTGATTGCTGACCACTCCATCCAGCTTTCTCTGTTCCCTCTTTAAAGTACTGGCCCACATTAGTGTTCGGGCAGGCAAACGTGGAGATAAACTGGCCCAAAGACTGGAATGCTGCCTGGCGCACCTAATCGACAGAAAGCATGGAGCGATTGGCAACTCATTACCTTCTCTATCACACAGCACACTATTCAGTCAGTAAACAAACACTGACATAGAACAGTAGTACAATTTTTGGCACCCAGACAGGATGCCTTTAAAGATTTCAGAAACACCATTTGGCCTGACATTTTTTGGGGATGTGGGAAGGAAACCGGAGCATCAGGAGAAAACCCATAGAAAAGAACACCCAAATTTCACATAGGCACTGTCTGGGTCTCGAATCGAACCTGAGGTGTCTGCATAAAAACAATGCTACACTCAAACACTTTCAAGCACAAAATTCATACACAACCATGCTCCATGCACATTTACAATGAGCATATCTGGCCTAACGAAGCATGCTTCCAGCAATGAGACATCACCCAAATAAGCAACCTAGTTTGACTGTTCCAATTCAAACCCAAACAAACATCCTCAAAGGAAACGTTCAGAGGATCAGGAAGTCACGCACCCAGCGAGAGGGGTCACCAATGAGGCTGATGAAAAGAGATGAGAGTTTGGTCCTGCGCACTTCCTGAGAGGTTGCCGAGGACACAGTCATGAAGCACTCTGCACAGGCCTTCCGCACTCCCCACACATTATCTGAGCAGAGCTGGAAGAATCGTGGCAGCTAAACAGGAAAATGGTATATGAAGGGAAATTAAAGGAAAACAATTGAGCTACAGTTCTATAATCCAACAGTGAAACAGTGTACAAGTTTGAAACACTAAATACATACATTCCGTATTTAATATAGATCATGGACATTAACCAAACAACCTATCCAAACAGTGTTTACGAAAAGTTATTTTAGCACCAGCAGTCTACACTTGTAAACATTTCTAAACAAAAATAAATAAATTAAAAGCATACCAGTAATTCCTCTGTTGTGTCTCTTCCAACAACAGTACAAATATCGCCGAAATTTGCTGCACACACCTATCAAGGGAAAACAAACATTTGAACACTACTAGATGTCTTAAAGAACCACTGTTGAAAAGCCAATCATGGACACCAACCTTTCGCACATGGAACATCCTGCAGTCACAACACATCTCGCAAAAGCGTGAAAGGAATAGGCGCTCCGTGATGTCCTTGCCCACCATGGGTGCCATTTTACAGATAATCTGTTTTGAAATAACAGTGTTCAGAATGTAGCCAAAAGCTGAGGCGTGACACTCATGTCATTGTTTGAATAAAACTTACTGCCATAGCCTCAGTCTTGACATCGTCGTTGCTATCTGGAGCAGTGAGGTCCACGAGTACAGGACATACAAGATTTTCAATGTCTATACGGTCTATTAGTTCCTGTTCTAATAGCATAAGAAGGGCAGCCTGGCTAGTCTTCCTAACCTGTCATACAACGAAAAGGGGAAATAACGTTAGCGCAGAGTTGCACACGTTTTTATTAAGAACAAGCACAGGTATTATAAGCGTAACATATTTAGCATAGTGAAGCACTTTGCAAACAACATGTTTCATTGTAAAATGTTTTGGTTAATAGAAATGAATAGATTGATAGCAACCAACTATATGGTGTTAGAAATTAAACACAAAGCTGTATTAACAAAACAACTTTAAACAATTAAGCTACCATACCAGGTTGTTCTGGTCAGCCAAGTATCTCACTACAATGGGCAGCAAATACTTTGAAAAGGCAAAAGGAATGGAAGGCCTGTTCTCTTGGCAGAAAATGGTGATGTGAGGAATTTGTTCCATAAGCTCTGCGCGAACCGTAGGCTCTAAAAAGACAGACAAGCTTATTAACATAGCGGGAATTAAACAAAATCACTAATGACACAGGTGCAAATGAAAAAACTGTTAACCATGTTTCAGCCAACACTGAGGGACTTGGAATTAGTGAACAACATGGCTTTATAGCCATAGATAAATAGAAACTTTCCAAGAAAGTGCAGCTTTCATTCTTCATCAGGGCGTTGACAGAAAAATGAGCTTGACATGTATCATCATGTATTTAGCAGACACCTTAAGTGTACTTAGCATTAGTTCCTTGTTGTTCAGTGCAAGAAAAGTTTAATTACTAAGCTCTGAGCTACATCTAGGGCATATCACAAAAGTAAGGTTATGTGGATATCCTAAAAGTATAAATGTTACAGACTAAGTTCATAAGACTGACATGTTAACTTATCAGACTGGTCTCATCAAATATAAATAGGTGCCACGAAGGGTGTAACTCTTAACACTGAATCTAAGCAACAGCAGTGGCGCAGGAGACCGAATAAAATGCCACAAATCTTAAACGTAAGAATACAATAGTATGCAATTAATTTCATACAGTAAGACACAAAGGCAGAAAAAAAGCTGTGGTGGCTTACCAGAGTCCTCAGCGAGTCTACTGACTCTCTCCAGGACTGCAATACAATCCCTTTCATCCTCGCTAACTGCTTTTAGCGTATCCAGCAAACTGCGGGCCACCATCTGTCTGTGAATTAAATACTAATAAGCAGTGAATCTTATAACAAACACTCATTTATAGTAAAATTAAAGTTCCCTGAAGTCTGTAATATGCTGTTGTCAAGACACCACAGCACCATTTTAACGCTGTCTCAACAACACTTTTTAGAATGTTAAAATGCTAAATAATAACGAGCTACTGTTCGTCCCACCATCCTCCAAGGTGCCATAACCTGCACGAAATAATCTAAATTATATCATAAGCTTAATTCTTTGATTGTATTAAGGTAATTAAAACAATCATGTTAAATAACTGAAGGTTTAAAGAGAACGCCGCTAAATGCACTTTATGAATTTACCTATACTACTCACAAAAATTATGGGATACTTCAAAACTAAACATCCGATGAAGGAATATCCGATAATTTTTGTGCGCAGTGTATTTGACTTGTAGTTCTTGGAAATACAGAACTGACTTCTTTGGGCTGACTTAAACGAAACCACAGCACAACTGATGACTTGAATAAAAACACAAAAAAATAACCAAATTCACTCGACTCCACTCCACTCTCTTAGTACACTACAAACAAAAATTGAATTTCAAAATTAAATTGTGCAAGCAGTATATAAAGCCCAATTTCTCAATTCTCCATATACAGCTGCAGCAAAATGTCATACATATTCATATATATATATATATATATATATATATATATATATATATATACACACACACACACAAACAGTAATTGTTGTGTCTCTGATGCAAGCTCAAATATAAACATGAAGAGTCTAATGAGGAACTGTCCACACGATACCAACTCTAATGCAAACATTTAAATAAATACCTGTTAAATATGTTTTCGCTTGTGACGTATTTATCCAGCCTCCCCAGAGGTGTCAGCATCTCATCTTGCGATACAAAATCCAATGCTGAAGGTATAATAATGACGTCAGACTCTGAGCTGTAGTCATCCACACCGACTAATAGAGACATTGGAAATATAATGAGCAAGACCCACCACCATTCACACATTCTGGCAGTGCTGAAGACCTTTACCCACTGATCAGGAGAAAATGCACCAATAGGTTCAGAAAGAAAGGTGAAAGACAGGATTCTGTCAAATTTCAATACATGGTTGCATTGTCATTTGGAGCCACTGGACGTTCAGACCTCACAGAAAATCAAATAAGTTGCCATGTCACTCAGGAAATCATTAAGGGAAACACTATGTATATATAATTTGTCTGTCTATGGCTTGCTTTTTATTATGTACATGCGCTAGGACAGCAAACAATTTTCTATCATCACCACCATTAAACTGACATGGTTTAAAAACACAAATGAACAAATTAAATTATTCATATTTATTGACAATAGAAAAGGCTCAAATCTCTTAATTCACTATTCTTTACAATAAAGAATATTTGTTTATGGTTATGTTCACCCATAATCATATAGGTCTAATTAAGGTAGAGTGACAAAGGGCTAGTGAGGCTGTAGGGTTTACTTCTAACAAAGCAGTACCTGCAGCATATAAAACTAAGTCGTTTCTTAAGAACAGACAGCAGCAGTGATTAGACAGATGTGAAGTCATGTGCAATCACTACCAGGATGAAATTAAACAAACAACCACACCAGCAATTTGTGGATGAAGTTTCACACCCCTGCGCCAAACTGTTAGCCAACTTCTCATTCCTTACATATTAAACGGATGGCACTAGTTAGCTAGGCTTAAATGAGGATGGCACTTTAGTACTGAGGCACAACTTTCACAGTATTAAATATTAGACAATCAGAATTTACAAATGTTTAAAGAACAATAATCAGTATAGTTTTGATTATACTCACTACACTGACTTGGAACAGCCTCTCTAACAGTTAAAATAATGGATGAGAGTGACAGGGTAACATATACCTACACACTCTGTCATGGGAAAAAAATGGGCCAAACATAAAACCACAAAGTTATCAAACAGTCCTAATGACAAACTGTTGTTCAGAAAGTTAGATGCACTAAGAAAACACACTCCTGAGACTTGTGCCACCATTTGAACATTACTGCAAGGAACTGTAAAGGGGAAAAGCTGGAAACACAAATAAAAAGCATAAGATTTAAAAGTTTGACATTAGACCTTAAATCTATTTTCCTTGATGCTCTACATCAGGACAACTGCAGCTATTCTGACACTTACAAGACCCTAAAGGCAGAGCAAACTGACTACAAGCTGTCAAGAAAACAGGTCAATGCAATTGAAAAAATAGGTGATGTCAGAAATAAATCTTGAAGGCCCAAACCTTTTTAAAGCCGTGATGACCACTAGCTGAGGTTTAGAGGTAATCAAACTTTATGAAATGTCAGCAGAATTTGAAATGTCAGAAAACTAGTTTTAGAGTTTTTCCAATATCAACAGGAACTGGAAGGTTGTCTACTGCAGGTTTCGTATCAAAACAGGATCATAAAATCATCAGGGACAGAATGAAGAATATGGCAGAATATGGAGTTTGATTCAAGGAACTTTAGCAGAGTTGGGTAAACTGATGAATCAATTTTAGTTGCATGGTGAGGGTCCAGATAGGTGTCTTCAAAAATATGATGATGAATACAATAGAGAATGCATCCCTACTACCATTACTCATGGATGTAGAGGTGTCATTACATCAAAGGACTTGGTACTTATGAGCTGCTTCGCTGTGAAGTCTACTGTGAGGACAATATTGCAACAAGGCTTAGTTCCCACTATTGAAAATTTGGTTTCTAAAGAGGAACAATCACGTTATTTTTCAACGATCCTGCTCACACCATGAAAATCATCAAGAAGCTGCATGAGAACAAGTCCATCAGGTTCATGTTTTGTTCTAGTCCAGACCAAACTTATACAGAAGTTATACGACATCAAAGTCTAGATAGCGCATTTCATTCAGCATGAATCATGTCAGCAACAATCAGGAAATAAGAAATTTGAGCTTAAATGGATCTGTTAATTACGTGTTCCACAACAATAGCAATGCAGTGGATTTTGGACATACTTACATGAAAATTACTGAAAATAGAGCAACTTGGAAGCTTATAATTAATCAAAACCAATGGTCACAAATCTGATATTCTGTATGGTCTAGGCTTGGTTGCTCCTCCACCAAGAGCGAGTTGTGAGTAACGAGTAGCAAGCAGCATGCTATGCAATTTATTTTTATGTATGCAAGTATCCCTTGTTTTGATATAATTAAAATAGCTGGATTTATTATGCTCTATTATTTAAAAACAAATTCACTTTTATTCCAAATGAATCATGATATTACATACTAATCACGCACAGTAGGAAACTTGAGTATACTTGTTAGCTTATATTTCCCACCCCTAAAAGCCACAAATTATATTTTAGCTAAACTATATTTGTGTCAACTCCTAGAATGTGTTGAAGAACTTCTCCAAATACATAAAACAGTTTTGTTTTTAATTAAATATTGTATGCATTTACTGATAGTACTAATGAAGCTGGTCACTGTTGTGAAAGTTAATACCAGTAAAGATACACAATTGTTCAAATTAAGCATTATTATACCTCAACTTTTTTTAACATATCACCATATTTCAAGTCAAAACTTTTATATTCAGACATTTAATTTAAATTAAGATATTCATTTTAATCATTGAGGGACACTGCCATTAATTAATCACCATATTAATATTACGTCTTCATACCGCAACATTACTCAACAATTCATATCAATACAGGTAAGTGCAGTTTAACGACCATCCAATATCGTTCACAATAATGGCCAAGATCTTAATTATTGTAAGGAAATAAAATTCCGTCTTTAATGCTGCATAAACAGGGAATCAACAGTCACCTCAAAGACTTATCAACGCTGCTGAAGACCGTCATTCGTACCTTTCTAGGCGTGTTTGCACTTGCTTACAATTGGTTTAGAGACTGTTCTAACTTGGTTGATGTGCTTACAGATTTTTTGTGCAAATTAGTATTGCTTTCCACTACTGATTGGTAATAAAGTCGCAAATGGTGTTCTTATGTGCATGTGGCTGTCCTACTGCAAGTAGTATTCATTTGCTTCCCCCATTATCTGTATGTTCTCTCTCACCTATAACAATACATACTGGTTCACATTCACTCATGGGGAATCTATCTGGCTGATGCTGTGTGTTGTTCACAGTACTATATATACATTTTTGGTGCCCATAAAACTAAAGTATCAGTCATTTCAATCGCTTCTGTCTTCAGCGTCATCCCTGACGCATGTACACATTATTTACATAGAGTTTTCTTATTTAAAAAAAACAACAAAACTTAAATTTATATTTCAGTAGCATAAAAAAGACTGACTCTGGTAATGTCTGATCAATGACAATTTCAGTCAAAGCCTGTTTCACAGAATATTGCATTCGTTAAAAGGGGCATACCTGTATAGTGAACATTTTAAAAAGACAAATTAAACACCGAATTTAAACAGTCAAACTAAATTGTTAGAGTGAGTAATAATGATTCCGTTCTGACGCTGAAAGCAGGTTTTTGTCATTAATTTATCGCACTGCTGTTTTCCCAACTATGCATAACAGTTTATATCACCAGAAAAAAGGCAGCCTTTAAACATTAAACTTAACTGTTATTGGGAGTATTAATGGAGTTGGTTAGTGTTGCAAAAGTTATTGACGTTAATAAGTCACAGTATCGTATCGTCATACGTCCTACCCCGTTTAGCATTAGAGATCAACATAGATAAAGCAGAAACTTAAGTTAAAGAAGCAGACAAAGTGTAACAAGAAGCTGGATTTAGAAGAGCAATGCAGGAAAGTGGCTATAAGCGTCCGTTATTAGACACATGAGCAAAGTTTGCACAGCACAGTTTGAAGCTAACTAGCGAGTTAATGAAACAGCGGCGGCAACAAGGTTCAGCCATCAGTCCCGACGATACCCACTGACAACTAGCTCCAAGCAGGAGCTTCACACTGAAACACAGCAGAAAACTTACATCCGTCTATCTCCTCCTGAGAGTCGTCTTGAAGCAGCGAGATATCTGGGATAAACAGATACAAGCAGTTCAGTGCTGACTATTACAGCTACAAATAAACTCGGCTAGCTAGCTAACGTGAGTCAGCCTAGCGCCTATCTTCTTTCCAAAGGAACAAGGCAGGCAGTCGGGGAGCTAAGGCTAAAGCTACTTCAAATAAACCCCCAGCGGAGCTGATTTTAAAAAGCACCAACGTGTCAGTTTAGTCCTGTAACTAAAGTAGACTCGAACCTACCCGCCATCTTGTCCGGGTCCTACATTTAAAAGTGGTCTGTGCCGATCAGGCGACAACAACTGAAGGGGTGGAAGCTAAACTAGGCTAGGCTAAGATAATCTCTGCAGCACAATTTAACTGAGAAAGGAGTTAGGAGAACACCGAGCTCTGTCACTACCCGTATCTATATCGCGCATGCGCACTATGTTTCAACCACACGGTTTCCCCTTTGTCCCAAATCAACTTTTATTCACTATGCAGTGCACTATGGAGGTTCGATGACGTTTTGTAAACAAGTCTAAAACAAAAACGGAAATTAATATGAATTAATACAGTGCATAATAACTACATACGCTACAAACAAACGAAAACAACAACAACAAAACAACGGCTAAAAATTAATAAAAAGCAAACACTTTGACATTCACCATGTACAGTATCTAAGTATTTTTGCTATAATCAGTTCAGCATCGAGGTAAATGTATATTACTATATTGTTACACATCATTATAAACCCGAGCAATAAAGGACAAATGTACTATTAGGAAAAATCATTCAATGTGATATATTATTGGACAATAGTATACGCACATACATACACTATTTACAGCTTGTTACAAATAAGTAGCAGAGTTAGAACAGTCAGCAAACACACAGAAGATAAGGTTTTACATGAATGGCAGACATCTTCTCTAACACTTTAAGTCCTGCTTCTGCTTGTGAATTCGCAGTGCTGTCCGGCTGTTCAACGATATTAAGGTGATCCATTGGTGGTGTCCGGCCATGTCAAAGACATGTAAGGAGCGCTGCATTTTTTAATTTTCCATACCATCCCAATTTTTTCTGATTTTGGGTCGTACACTAAAAATTGTATTGACCCTCATACACAAATGTCATTACATAAGTCAAAGTGCAGATACTACTGGTCAAATACACAAACAAACTGAAGTGCTTGATTTTAATAAATCTCAAGTATTGCAAGTAATTCTTATCCCATTGCATTGTTGGTATATTGCCACAACACTTGCAATAGTTAATACCTCGATTAACTGAATTTAAATGTCAGTGCAAGCAAAAATAGTATCCAACTGTGCATAACTATTAGATATCGCAAATACATCTGCTCATAACACTTTTCCTATTGTTGTCTTATTATCAAACCTGTATGACAAGATATTCCTGTTATCTTTTGTCCTATAGGAATCCTCACTCTTTTGTAAATGCAGGCGATTGAAAGGTTTTAATGAGAACATTAACAAAGATCACTCTGAGAGTCACAACATATAGTCCATTATGCTGTATTACTGTATGTAGTACACCTATAACAATCGTAAGCTTTGTTGATATACAGATACTGACTCGCCATATGTTCTATACCATCTACAAATGAAAGCAGACCACAAAAAGACTGCTGACCAGATTATGCTTTCAGTAGTGTACTATTAACAGTGTAACAGTAACAGCAACAGTGAACCTGTGGCACTCAGCAGCAAAAGGGCTGCAATGACTGTATTTAAAGTACCTATGAACATGTTTAAGTTTGTAAATAAACAGTATATGCTGTCTGGCTGTACTTCCTTATATTCATTTATCAATAATTTGATAGAGGAAAATATATTCTAATAAAAACATACATTTCAGAACATATTTATTTTTGATAGGTTCCAGCCCATGAAGCATTTTCACAAGCACTTAAAGACAGATAAATCAGGGAGTCAGTAACATCACATAATGCCCTTTGGAATATTGTGAAATCATGCTGGGATAACATGAATTATCAGGTTTTGCACAAGGGTAGTGCACTGGTGGTGCACTTTTTAGTAACTGTTAACCATGAGGTTGAGGATTTGGTTTAGGCAGTGGATTAGACATTGTTGAACATTTGTATAAAACAATTGGCTGTTTGGATTGTATATTGTATCAATTGTCAGTCAAGTGATTCCAGATAAGGGAATCTGCTAAATGGTGTAAATGTACATTTGTGGAGTCTATTGCAGCTCATGTTCATGAGTGTTTCTTTATGGAAAAAGGAGGACATATTGAATACAGACAATGTATGTGTATGACCTGTAATGGAAAACATTGCATCATACTTGATAAAAATTAACATTAGCGTCACAGACTGTAGAGTCCTCTATTACCGCTAATGTATTTGAGTGTTGTTACACTGTCACCATATGCATTGTGTCCTGTCATGTGAGTATACTGTATTACTGTCTTCTGTATGTATTGTATTGTGTGATCTTGTTTGGGCAATTGCAAGTTGTTAACTTATATGTACATGTGCTTGGAAGTCAGCTATTCAATACACGTACCCACTACTGCAGTGGAACCTACGGTACCACTAACACAGACACAGTACCAAGTTCTGTGTACACACTAAACTGTGTGCTGTGTATTACAGAAATGGGCTCCACAGCACCTCCCTATACCGACCAGGACAAGTAGGCTTAAAACCTAGGACTGTTCCTTTACAGTGTACTATAGGTTTGTAGTGTGTTGCACTGTGGTCCTGGAGGGCCATAGTTTTCTCTTCACTTTATTCAGGTTTACTGGCTGCAAATGGTAATAAACTCATGGCCAGCATTGCTGTCACCACACATCTCTGAGATACCTGGAAAAATCCTGACCCAGGATTTGTTTGGAGTTTGCATGTCCTCCTAGCGTCTGCATAAGTTTATTCCAGGTGCTCCAGTTTCCTTACGTTTCCTTTCCTTACTTTCCAACAAAGACCAGTCCTGATTAAGCTTCTTCAGGCTATAGAGGGGCCAGCTTGGCATCCTGATGAAGCTGCCAGATGCTACTGTTGTTCAAGTTTAAGGTCAGAATCACATACATACTTGCCACTGTAGCCAACAGAAACTGATTTTTTTTAAAAACTGTATACACATTTCTTGTATTTTCTGGTTGCATTACAATAAATATGCTGATTAATAAATATGTGTATGTATAAATAAATATGCATTAAACATTTGCTTAAACAATGGTGCTGTATATCGAATCTAACGGTGACCTAAGACTTTTGCCCACTACGTACTGTTAAGGGCCATTAAAGAGTCAGTTCTGAAACCTGAATAATTTGTGGTATGGTCTCCACACCTTTGCACAAATGTATAAATTACAAAGTGCAGGTGTGATTGATATATTAAAAGGCCTGCACAACAAAAAATGGACAAAACATCCCATTTATTCTGCGGTCCCTAAACTCTTATTACCGATGTACTTGCAGTCGAACGTATACCATACTACGTGCCGGGGACGCGCAGCGCAATGCGCGTTGCCGGTGTCGCACTCGTGCCTGCGTCCGTGCGCGCGCTTGTGGATTGTGTGTGTGACTCAGTGAGATTGAGTGGTGTATTAGTGAATATTCAGTTAGCTTAGCTTAGTTAGCTAGCCCTGACACACACCGGCTTTTAACACGGGACATCTTTATTTCTCTAACACCAAGACATGTCTAAACAAGAGCAAGTATTAGTCCTCGACCCACCGACTGACCTGAAATTTAAAGGTAAAGATTAAAGATGTATATTGTGCTGATGGCGTCAGCTGTTTGTAAACGTATTATTTAGCTAGCTAACGTTAGTCAGGTTTGTAGCTAACCGTAGTGAGTTAACTAACAAGCTACCAGTGTAAGAGCTGGGATAATAAATGTAGTTTAACACGCGTTTATATCCTTAATGCACTGCCGCCATTTTGAAGGAAGGAACCAGAATTTGTAGGCCTCTAATAAAAAGCTGTGTATTAGTTAAGCAGTTTGATGTAGCCCGAGCATAGCTGACAGCATGGCAGCTGATCTGAATTTAACCTCTTTTAACTAGTGCAGGTGGAAAAAGTAGCTGCCACACTAATGCACTGTTTCTTACGGTGAAGTGTAATGTATAAAGCCTAGTGGTATGTGGCCGAGCTCATGTAAGTTAAGGCTAATGGTCCTGATTGTCGTGTCCTTCCACTTGCCACGCTAGCAAACGTGATTTGCTAGTTGGCTGCATACAAGACAGAGCAGGAAACGCAGGCAGAAAATGATTTTGTTTGAAATGAAATAAATGTAAAAAAAATGAAATTTGTTTGCTAAGTAAATTTTCATTTAAGGGTTCTGATTTTATTATATAAAGCAACGACAATAAAGTCTTCCCAAAGTGTTTGCTCTCGCTGGAAGCTACAGTCAGCGGGTATTATACTTGAGGCAATATAGTGCCATCTTGAATATCAATGTAGCTTAATAATTTCGATTTTATAAAGTGTGTAGTGGTCTGCGTTGTTTAACCGTCTTCACTGTTTCAATCTCCTTAACAGTTGACGTCAAATGAAAACAATTACTTTAGCCAAAAAGCTGCATATTGTTAGTGTGAAGTGCTTTTAAAACAAACGCGATTCTTATATATATATATAAACACACACACACTGCATGTGCATTTTAAACGTCACATCTTAGTCTATTGCACTTGTATTATTTGGGATATCTGATGTCACACTATCCATCTACTGAGTTGATGGTGTATTGGATGAAATTTCATTCTGAAACACTATAGCACGGACGGTCTTGAATGTTACAGACCTAAACTTGGTCACACAGCATTTAGTACTTGTACTTATTTGTTTTACAGTCAGTTTTGCAGTGGGTGTTCGTGTGCCATGGATGAAAAATGAAGAACAAATACTAAATAACACTAAAGCGTTGACTAAATATATGGCTATAAACTGTTAAATTTTTGCGCATGTCTGTAACTCTATGAGCAAATCTGTAAAAACCTGGCTCTGACTGAAAATGTTAGCTGTTTGAGTTTTAGGAAAGATGCTGGATCATTATAAGCAGTGTAGTGATTTTGCATGGAGTGCCCAGCAGTTCTGATTAGCAACAATGGAGTTGCAAAAATTGGAATTGTTCATCATAGTCCTAATATAGTGAGACCAACTATAAATTGACGTAGCATGTTAAAAGTGGTTATCACTCATATGCACACTTGGGAATCGAGTATCATGCTTGTACCCTTTTTTAAATAACTACTGCAGTGTTGTACTTTTTGCTGTAGCTTCTTTTTTTTCTTAAACAGTCATATCAGAACACACATCCTGTGGCCATGGAAAAGTTACTCTGTCCCTGACTGGTCCATTTACTTGCCTGAATTAAGCATTGAAGAAAATGAAGGAGGAAGCTGAAATGACAGCAATCAAGTCTAGAACTGTCCAAAATATTGAAACCTGCGAGGATAGAGATGAACTGTCAGATTGTTGTAAGAATGTGATCAGAAGGACTCCTAAATGTCTGTGAATAAGAAAATGCTAGAAATCTGATGAGACTAAGAGCATTTCCACATACACATTGCAACATCAATTAACTGGATTGTCAGAACAGTGTGGAAGAACTTTGTTAGTGTGGCTTATTGGAGAGGGGTGGCTTCAATGTGCTAGGGAGCACATATTGAACTTTGGAGCAATGGAAAAGGGTCATGTTGTTTGAGTCCAAATTTACCCTTTTTCAGAGCAATGTGAAGGATAATAAGGGCAGCACATGAACTGATGTGCTCTTCTTGCACAATGCCCACTGTACAAGCCTCTGGAAGCAATGTTATGATCGGTGGAAGAGTCACTTGGTCAGGTTCAAGCTCATTTATATTATGTGGAAATAAATTGAAGTACCTGAATGACCAGGTTACTACGTCAATTATTTTTAGTCTTTCATGATAGCAATGACATATTCAGGGATGGTAATGCCAGGGTTCATGTTGTTCAGATTGTGCATGCGTGGTTGTGGGAGTATAAGGAATCAATTTCAATCATCACACATGCATGAACTACCACACAGTCTTGAACTTGACCTTTTTAATAAGCTCTTGGAACATGCTAGAGAGCACATCATCAATGCAAGATCTCGGGTCAAAAAATATTGGAACTGAGGATGGAAATAAAAGGTGTGATGTTTCACAAGGTTATTGAAATTATGCCACAGCGAACAAGGTAACATTCGTGTGAATTTTCTATAGGCAGTGCATTAAAGGCTTTGCTAACTATTTAATGCTACAGCTGGACAGCTACACTCATTGGCATCTTCATTAGATACATCATGGACCTGCCTTAATTATTTGTGGAAGAGATTCAACAATATGCTGGAAACAATCGGCTTGGTCGGCTGTACATTGATGATGTGAAAAATATCAGCAGCACTACTTAAGTAGGATGTGATGTTTAAATGTTGCCCATATTAGGTTTTCAATGATTCCAACACTACTGCCATCACTAACAGTAGATATACGTCTGGTTGGTTCAACGCTTTCACATTGTTTATGTTAAATCCTTACTCTACCATCCGAATTCTGCAGTGTCAGACCTGGCAGTGTTTTTTGTCAAATTTTGGTCAGCCTTTGTAAATTATAGCCTCAGTTTTTATAGAAAAACATATACAAAAGAACCATACAAGTCCTTTAATTTTATAACGAGGCTCAATTACCCCCAGCAAATTGTGGAATCCAGGATCGTCTACAACAGAGTAGGGCTGCAAACCGTTTTGTCCACCATTCTTTGCCTGTCATTGTTGTAACTGACTGGGAAACCAAAATATTCCCAGACAGGAGATGGATGCGAGGTTGAGTTAGGTCTTGTTCTCTCCGCTAGCCATTTCACCGTCAGCTAATCGTCCAGTAGGCTAACCAAAACAAAAGAATCACGTTTTTCCCCTAGTAGCTCGAAACGCTGCTTGGGTGTCGTCATAGTAACACACCTGTTATAAACCGTGTCACTAGATGTTGTATGAAACTACAGTACGCCTCAGAACTCTCTTCTGCTCTGCTGATGGCTACAACTCTGTAGCGCAGGTTGAGACCTCTGGCATTAACAAGGAATTTTTGCTCTGTGGACTGCCAGGCCATCAAAGAATAAGATGTTTTGTAAGTGTAATACTTGCTCTGTTTGTTTTGTCATATTTATTATTTTGCCAGGGTTTGACTGAACCCACTCTGCATTGTAACAGCTTGAAGATCTGTCAGTGGATAATTGATAAATTATTAACACCATGACTAAGCTTTAATGACAGGATGCACACTGACACATTTGTACAGACTTCCCAAGATGGCATATGAATAAGAATTAAAAAACGTACCGTTTGCTGTATGGTTTCAGCTGTTTTATACATACTGGAATGCATCCTGCAAAAACTAATACCCTGTAAAATGCATCCATGAAACTAAACAAGAGACCGCAATATTGGCGAACAAGCTGTTGTTTGTTGGGGAGGTATAAAGTTTCATGAGGAAGATGTACACCAAACATTTTTAAAACCACCTTGTTTGAAACAAGCTTTAGCTATGTTCCTAGCAGAACAGAACCCAGATCATCACACCTCCTCCACTGGCTTGCCTTCGTCCCATGGAGCATCCTGGTACCATCATCTACCACCGTATAAACAAAGTACACATACCCAACTATCCAAGTAATGGAAAATAAAATGGGACTCTCAGGACCAGATGGGGTTCCATTCTGTGGTGGACAGGGATTAGCAGACAAAAATGTTTCTTTTCAAGTCAGATTTATTTATGTAGCACTTTTTACCATGGAGCTTTGTCTCCAAACAGCTTTACAATTTTAGAGTATGTTAAGGGCAGTAACAAATTGAGCAAATCTATGGCTACAGTGGCAAAAAAAAACTCTGCAAAAGTTATAAACAATAAACCTTGGGAGGACCAAGACTCAAAAGAAACCCAACCTCCTTGATTGGCTTAGATAATATATATGAAATTTAAACAAATTTATCCGGTCAGAGAAGTCTGTAGTAATAGTTAAAAAAAATATAGATTTTATTTTGAGGAATTTGAAGGCCAGATCAACACCTTGGAGTATTTGTTTGTGCTGTTTGTAATAGTGTTAAGGTAGCCCATATGGTAGTGGTTGTTACATTTATTCTCTGTCGTTTCCAAAATTAAACTGTTTGCATTGTGCGCACTACAAGATGTGTAATGCATATCTAAACGCTAGGGAAATGGAGAAACGTTTTTGTTCTAATAAAATCTGTTTATTTTGTTTGGTTACAGGCCCCTTTACAGATGTGGTGACCACTAACCTTAAACTCAGAAACCCTTCAGACAGAAAAGTATGCTTCAAAGTGAAGACAACTGCACCACGTCGCTACTGTGTGCGACCCAACAGTGGCTCCATCGATCCTGGTGCATCAGTTATTATCTCTGGTGAGACAATTGCAAATGGCATTCATCAGTCGCTAAATTTTAAAGTACCATAAAGAGGATACATTTGAGCTTATGTATTAAAGTTGCTCAGTGTCTAATTTATAAAACATACAGTATAAAACTTTGTAACTGTTGATTTGAGTGCTGCTGATATTCAGCAATAAACAAGAATCCATGTGTAAATTTATTTATGTTCATGTTCCATTAGCCATGTGCAAGTTTAGTTATTTATTACAGAAAAACAACCAAATTTGCCATCACATGTAAATCTTTAAAACTGAAATGGCCTAATAAATTTAGGCCTTCCTGAAATAAATGTGCAGTGAATGCCCAGACTCCAAGATATGTGCAGAATACAAAGAGCGGATATAGGGATGTGTAAAGTGGCACAGAAAAATATTGGCTAAACAAGAACCAGATTCTGACCCACCGATTGTACAGGTTTTAAAATCTCACACTAATGATTGCCAAAGATTAGTTTGAATAGCAGGTGAAACAATGAAACTGACTAACTTTAGCTGAATTGAACCAGCTGGTGGGATAGTGTAGTTTTAGATACTGTAGCCTTCCTGTAGGTTCTACAAACAGGGAAATCAAATATACTGCTCACAAAGATTATGAGATATTTCAAAATGAAATATCCCATAATTAAATATCCCCTAAATTTGTGAGCATTGTACATAGAGTTTTGGATCTCAAACGGACTCCACCTGAAGTGTTGTTCTCTCCGGTTTATGTTAATACACTGATGTACTACACCTGACATTATGAACCTAGAGTATAGTGTGTAAATAAAAATAAGCGAGCACACAAAATACTCTACTTGACATTGACTATAGTCTGTGTGTTATTGTTATTTTATCTTGTCTTTCTCCAGTAATGCTCCAACCTTTTGACTACGATCCAAATGAAAAGAGTAAGCATAAATTTATGGTGCAAACCATTTATGCTCCACTCAACGTAACCGATTTGGAAGCAGTGGTAAGCATTTTGATCATTTATTTGCCTGTATTTGTAATAAAGTTTCAATCCATGTCCGTTGCCCACAATACTTTTTCTGTGTTCTGGTTCAATTGTTTTAAAAGGTTACACCCATTGGCGTACAGCATTTCTTAAACTGATGCGTCTAAGTTGTTACCAGCAGGGGGCAGTATAAAATTGTGCTTGATTAATTTAGCAATGGCTATCGCACTGATCCAAAGGAGCAGTTGAGGAACTGACCGGTAGGAAACAACTCATTCAAGCAAAGCCATTTGTTTAACAACTAGGGAGGCTAGCCTTTAATTCCTTTGATCTTTACAAAGCCCATATTATGTCTTTCATCCTGCTTTCCTTCCTTTCCCCATCAAATATGCTGCTGAATAATTCAATAAAATATTCCCTCATTTTTGTCAACAGTGTGATTGTACCGCAGTCAGTTTCTAAGCATTGGTTATTGGCCCAGAATTGATTTGTCAGTGTGCATCCAAAAAGGGTCTCTCTCTTGAAGTTTAGGTCCTGCTTGGCATAGCAACAACTGCAGTGCATACTGAGACTCTGTTAAATGATTTATTCATGTAGAAATAAGCACACGTCTCACTTAACTGATATTTTCTTTACACCTCCACAGTGGAAAGATGCTAAACCAGAGGACCTTATGGACTCCAAGCTCAGATGTGTTTTTGAACTTCCTTCAGAAAATGATAAGATGGTAAGTGAGTATTTCCCCACACTACCTGCTTGATCAATCAACATAGAGAGATGACGCTTGACATACTAAATAAGCAGGGCTTGTAGTTACGCCTTGAGCTGCCCTGCTTCCCTACTCTTATTAAATTCAAATGTAATGGGCCCAGTACTGCAGTGAGCCTGAAATCTAGGTGTATTCTCAATATAAATCTTTATGCTGTTCTGCTCAACATTAGCACTAGAGATTGTGATATTACCATCACTGGCAAAAATCATGCAAATGCTGCATTTAGAGGATATTCACCCATGCTTTTAATGTTTTTTAGCACATAAACAATAACATATGACACTTGTTTGTTTAATAGTTGAACATTATGGCTTTATGCAGCTTAACTTAAACAAATTATTTTGGCTAATGACATTTGTCTACATCAAAATGGATGAATAAATTATCACTTAGTGCAAAAAAAGTTTTTGTTTTTACAACAAAATACTTGCTCAAACCTGAACATGGAAGTTGGCAAGTCAGTTTACAGTGCATCCGGAAAGTATTCACAGCGCTTTACTTTTTCCACTTTATGTTACAGCCTTATTCCAAATTGCATTAAATTAATCTTTTTCCTCAAAATTCTATACAAAATACCCCATTATGATTATGTGAAAAAAGTCTTCTTGAGAGTTTAAAATTTTTTTTAAATCATAAAGAAAAGAAATCATATTTACATAAGTATTTACAGCCTTTGCTTAATACTTTGTAGAACCACCTTTGGCAGCAACTACAGCCTCAAGTCTTTTTGAATATGAT
>JAVSBV010000001.1:7737357-7751834 GCA_033117975.1 Parotocinclus spilosoma
TTTCTCTTTTTACCTTTCTACTGTACTGTAATTGCTGATGCTGGAACCTCAATTTCCCAGAGGGAACGCTCCCAAAGTGATCAATAAAGTTTATCCTTATCCTTAATCCAGCAGTGACACTGAGGTGTTTAAAACTCTAGCAGCACTGCTGTGTCCTGTCCACTCATAGCAGCACAACACACACTAACATATTTTTGTGTCATTGCAGTGCTGAGAATGATTCACCAAATAAATAGTCCCTTATCTGTAGTGTGACACACCACTTTAGTCTTCTTTATGATTACTGCCACATTCACATCTGTGATATAAAGAGTACCTGCATTGTATTTATTTAGGAAAAACGCCTTCTGTCTCCTCAAAAAGTCAACATTCTGTCCTGCCCCCTAAATCAAAGTCCATAAAGGAGTTTTGCCAACTTTGATGGAGAGCTTGCACAGAGCTTTGACTTGAACTCTTTCAGAAACTACTTAATTGGAATGGAAACCGCGAGTTAGTTCAGATTGTCCAACATTAGTGCGTGGCAGAAAAGCAGTGTTCCAGATTCTCCAAAAAGTGAAGCCTTTTGTATCAGCAGAGGGAAGAGAGTAAAAATGCTGGTAATAATGTATTGGGATGTAGTTTTCGTCTGTATGGGGTACATCACAGTTGATTTGAGTAATTTAACAATGGAGCTGTATTCATCCAAGCATTACATAAATTACCTTCTGTATAACAGGGACTGAAAACTTCTAAAACAGCTAATTAAGGAACGTCAGTTGGTACGGTCTGCACAGTAAACTCATAAATGAGGTGACAATTTAGCTTGGCACTTTACAATGCAATAGTGTATATTTTGTACATGAAATCTTTGGGTAAATTGCTAGCTTTTGTGACGTTCTAAAATACACATTTAACTAGAGGATTTATTCACACAGCATTTAATGAACAGGCTAGGTTTTGTAATTTACTCTCAACTTCTGCAGTAATGATTCGTTGTTGGAGACAATATAAATGCATTGTGTTCCGAGCAGGGGAGTGGTCTGAATCTCTGCTGGTAAGTGCTGTGACATTTCTGATTAAATCCGCTGTTATCGCTGTAGCGCTTTGTGAATATACTGGTCACACAACTTTAGGGATATTTTAAAATGAAATCTCCCCAATTATTTTGTGAGCAGTGTATTTTAGAGCCATTAGATTTACTGCAGCTATAGTGCTTTTTCTTTTAGAATGGTTTATTTCTTCATTTTAGCATATTCTTTACAACTTGTTTACAAGCTTCAGTGGCTGCAGTTTGAACTAAAATGCTTTGTGAATTGCTCTTGTGCCAAAAATTGGATCCTTACAACACATTCAGATATGCAGCTTTTAGTCCAATGTGAACCCTGGACCCTTTTCATCCTTGGAATAGTTTGTGTAGGCAGGTGAAAGTGCTGCTATCACACGAGTGCAGAGGAAAAAAAAAACGAACCGCTCGGCAACATTTCTCACTTCAGTTCATAGCCCTAGTGTGGGAAAGGAAGTGAACCACATCAGAATAAAAAGACAAACCAAAATTAAAAGTTAAAAAGAGTTTAAGTAATTCGTCAGTTCCCAGTTAGTTTTTTGAAAATGTAGCCTCAAAGCTTGCATTGTTTGTGGTGATCTGCTTGTTAAAACAGTTGTCTTAGCCGTTTAAAGCTCTTTGTATCTGTTATAAACAGAACGATATAGAACCAACCAAAGCTGCCCCTGTCCTTTCCACCAAAGCGGACAGCATATCGGGAAACAAGCCTGGCAGCATGTCCATGGATGACACAGAAATGAGAAAACTACTGGAGGAATGCAAGAGACTGCAGTCTGAAATGGGCAGACTGGCAGACGAGAACCGACAACTCAAGGTATGGAAAGGAGGAGCTGAACAGTAAGGTTTAAACACTACGCAGAGTATTGTTTATTATAACAACAAGAGAAACAGACAACAGATGCTCGCTTCAACGACTCTTGTTAAGACGCGTTTGTCTGCATGTGGGAGGTATAATTTCTATTCTCTGTATGATTTGCTAGGACGAGGGTCTACGGATGAGAAGGGCCCAACGGTCAGAAAACGCCTCAAACTCGGCAGCTATGATGAGGAAGGAAACGGCTTCCAAATCCCTTCCCTCGCTGCTCGTTGTTATTGCGGCCATCTTCATTGGATTCTTCCTGGGGAAGTTTGTGTTGTAGGATTAATGCATCTGTTTTGCCCGGCTCCTTCCAGTGTCCTAGGGGCCTGGGGGGCGAATCGTGTTTTCTTGTCGTTCAGCGTCGCATCAGTGCTAGTGTGGCCTAAGGCGGCGGGGGGAAAATGCGTCTGTGTACAGAATCATTCAAACGGGCCTTGCCTTTTTGCAATCTCACACGGTTAGTACATATACACTTTGAGAAAAGAGAAGAACAAAGTCTCTCCCTCTTTTTCATTTCCTGTTCTTACTTTATGGTGAGGGGTTTCTTTTTTCCTTCCAAGGTTGGGATGAGTTCACTTGTACATTCATCAACACATAATTTGCAGTCAAATTGCTGGCACTGTGTAGAGATCTTGATGAAAAAAGAAAAAAAAAAAGTAATGTACGATGAATAAATAAAATTAATTGTTATCTCTTTCATGCTGTGGTTTTAATAAGTGTTGGAATGTTTTAAGCGTCTTGTACAAAATGTCATTTTGAACCTTTTAAGAAAATGGAAAACTCAAATGGAAAAAAGACTTCCGTGTTGCTGGTTGGCCTCTTCACAGTTAAAACTTCTCTTCAGATTAAATGTTTTATTTTCTTTAATGTGAAGAATTCAGCTGGGAAAATGTGCCTCCTTCCATGTATGTTCTCTCTCAATCACTTGGCACACATCTTACAGTTCTTAAGTCTTAGAGTTTATGCAAATTATATACTCATTTGTGAAGACCACTCTGTCTATGATATTTAACATTGAGCCAGTGGGAAATAAGAAAAATGAAACTTAAATAAAATATCTTTAACAATCTTGTTTTGGTGTGTTTGCCATTTCTGTAAACATTTACAATTTATTGGATTGTAACACTAGAACAAGATGCATGCAGAGACTGGTAATGTTGCTTTGGGGAAATCGTGCATCGTGTTTTCCTTGGAGCAGCTGTAGCAGATAATTTGTGTTTGATTAGCTGTGTTAATGTACAGTTTAAATACAATCATCAATATGATCCACAGTTTGTGTTGTAGGTTATTTCTAGGGCATCCTGAACAATAATTTAGTCTCATGAATGAGACATATCTGTATACGATTCTCCATTGTTCTCAGTTATTTCTGTGTTCAAGTTGTAGAGTAATATGTACAGCATGAAAAAAGCCCACATACTCCATTCTAAATACCAGTGAAGACAAGTGTGCCCACAAGAATGATAGAGAGCAAGCACTGGTGTTGTGTAATACAGCCATTGCTGAGCATGAAGTGATGATCTCCGTCCTTCCCAATAACTGTAGTCCCTCTGTGTCCAGAGCTGCAGTACATCAGTGGGGGCTGGTATGATGTGGCACGCTTATGAGCCTGGTCTGGGCTTGAGCCATTGGTAGGTCTCTGCCCATTGAAGAGTAGCCTGTGTCCAGCTGAATCTTTTCCCATGTAGAAAAGTTCATATTCAGTGTGGGGTAGACGAATACCCAGGGAGGCACAGCCTGCAGTCGAAGTGACATCCTGCTGGACCCCCAGCTTCCAGGAACCCCGTTTTCCACACTCGTCCCCACTGAAGATGTTCAGAAGAGAGGTAGTGGCCACATCCATGGGTGTGACCTTCATCTGGGTCACTGTAACAACAGGAAGAATTCAGCCTTCTGAGGACCTTGGAGCCAAACAACTATACTGCTCAGAAAAACTGGATTAAATCAAATATCCCCCAAGTTTGTGAGCATGAACGTTCAAATGTAGAAAGTAATGATTTCAAGCTCAGCTATTCAGTAAGAAAGATTGAATGATTTTTCTATTAGCAAAAGCAACATCTTTTTCCAACATTATTTACACATTTTGATTAACAACAGTAGTGTAATGAGCACAAAAATAAAATGGCTCTGAAAATAAAGAAAAAAAAAAAAGTAAGATTGTAAAAGTGGTCAGCCCTGATTTAGCACTTTGTAAAGACACATTTTCCTTTACTTACAGCCATCAAACAGTTTGGACCATTGGTTTACTCTTTACTAGTTTGAACATCTAGACTTGGGAATATTTGCCCGTTCTTGAGAGTTTAGTCAAAATTTTCTTTACGTCTATCCACAAAATTTCTGTCAGAGTTTATTGAGGGCGCACACCATTATTTCTGTTTAGCTATTGGAAGGTGAACCTCTAGCCCATTTTCAACTGTGTAATAAAAAGGCAGACTTTCCTCAAGAATTTCAATGTACTTGATAGCATCCATTTTTCCTTCAGTCTTGACCAGTTTCTACTGAAGAAAAACACTCTTATAAGATAATGTTATGGTAGGTATGGTGTATTTTGCTAAAGTTCTGTGTTTGTTTTTTGCCAATTGAGTCCAGAAAGTTCAGTATTGGTTTCATAAAACCTTTTGTCTCATGGGATTAGTATTCTGTATGTTCCAAGTGACTCAGTGTGGAACTTTACAGGAATGGCTTATTTCTTGTTATCCTGCATTGAAGGCCAGCTCTGTGTAGAGTTTGTGAAATTGTTGTTACATGCACAGATTGACCAATCTCAGCCATACAGACTGGTAAGTTCTTCAGATTTAATTGGTCTCATAGCAGCTTCTCTCATCAGTATCCTCTTTGCTCAGTCATCCAATTAGCAAGTCTGATCCTGACAAACTGTTGTTGGTGCCATAGACTTTACACTTTTTGAAAATGCTCTAAACTGTACAGGAATAGTATAAGCCACTGAAATCTTTTTGTATCCTTCCCCTAAGTGGTGCCTTTCCACAGTTTTATCTGGTTTTATTCTGAAATCATTAAAACCATGAGTGTTATAATGTGTAAATACAGTTGAAAAAGGTTGAACATTCATTTCATTTTCATGGTACAATGTGACAAAAGCAAGAATTTCAACAGGTTATGATGCTTTTTAGAGGCATTGCATCACTCAAACTGCATAACCATTTTGCACATATTCCCTTGTCACATGAAAACTACCCTATCTAAAAGACTAAGGGCTGTCACATGATTACTTTTTTAAAGACGCATATAAAACACTGGGCGTGGAACACACCTGGTAAATGCCCCATTCTATATACATTAACTCACGGTAATAGTGTCACTCTGACTGAACTCAATATCCCAATCAGAAGTAAACTTTAATATTACAGAGGTTAATGTACTGAACAGCCTTTCAGGCAGATCTGCAATCAAAACTGGAAACATTACTGAAATAAATCAAATCGCACAATCAAATCTGTACCTGTGAAAGTGTATTCAGTGCCTCCCATAACAGTAGTGGAGGGAACACCTGTGCTGTAGTGTCCTTTAGCAGAGATGCTAAATGTGGGACGTCTGCACATTGGGTCGGAATAGTGGTTGTAGTGGCCTTCCCAATTGTTGCTGTTCTTGTGAAACACAAAATGACGGGTGAGGAAGAGCACCCCTGGGCGGACCTCACAGCGTTTACTAACCCAGTTACCATAGAGATGCAGAGGCTGGTCATTCTGGGAGGGCAGGATTGGTGGATGATGAAAATCTGCCTCGGAAACGATCTGACACACAACACAGCTATAATCGAAGGTCTGAAAAAGTAAAAAAAAAAAAAAAAAGGTTTTAGTTGCCAAGTAACTTAAAAAGAGAACATTTCTTTCAAAATATGTTGTTAAAAAGTCAGACACAGAAATATTTTCTTATGAAGTGCTGTTAAAACAGTTAGTGATTTTCATCCATCCCTTTTGTCAAACTGGGAACCACATATGATATGGTTCACATATGATAACTTCATTTTACTGGCCAGCCATAATAATACACTGCCTGTCTCTCTTCAGTGGTGCTGCAATTATTTGTACTTCCTAATACAAAGATAAGTCTAAGATAAGTCTTGGAGTCTTACTGCCAAAAATTCCTGATCTACTCCTTGACAGTTGGCAATCATCAGGTTGACCAATAGTGATTAAGATAATGAATTTGGAGATGCTTTTTTCATGCAAAAAGTACCCACCCACACTCCAGTCATTATCAGTTAATCACGCGTTATCCCATCTTATTTAATCAGTGTGTACATGATATAGACACCCAGATATACATGGGCTTCAGTGATTGTCTATTTTACAGGCTGCAAGAGTGAACAGCATGATTTTGAAGTGAGATATTTGATCATTTGATTTCTTAAAATCTGGAATTCCATCCAGATGAATGAAAACAGAGAATTGGTAAGCATATCAGTAAACGATCTAATGAAATTGTGGGGGAATCCAGGCTTTACGTGTAAGCAATCACCTTTACTATACACCACCAAAAAGTAAAATGTTTCAAACAAGGAAAAGTATCATATATGGGTAATGAGATCTAAAAGCCTTAGTCTATAAGACTGGCACATTAATACATCACTTACAATCACAGGGGAGAGAAAGAAAAACCCTGCTGTCTTTCCCAGCCAATAAAGCTGCTGTACTCTTGTGGTGTAGTTGACAGATAAAAAGGCATGGCTTAGCGGTTATAAGTCATGGCTCTACAACACAAAGCTGCTCACAAGTAATGACAGCAATAAAACAATTACCATGGAACCAAGGCAATACCAAGCCTGGCAGTTTGAAAGCGTATTTCATCACCCCTCCTGAGACTGGGCTAAAGGCAAGCCTTTAAAAAGTGGTCTGAGAGTCAGACATTTATCAAGCTTTCTTACATTGTTTACACTTAGATTCTAGAAGAAAATACAAACATGCTGTTCATTTGCAGAGAATCTGTTCCTAGTGTAATTATAGTTATACTGCTCACAAAAACTAGGGGAGATTTCAAAGGGGGTATTTCATTTTGAAATACTGTGAACATCTGTATTTCTGTGAGCAACTGTATCTATAACCACCATTCTTATATACTCTGGTCAAGAACAAGATGCAACCCTCGTCTTATCAGAGCAGATTACAAATTAACAGTTTGTCATATGGTATGGAATTGCTTTCCTAATACAAAAAAACAAGCCCATAATAGAATCAGCCTTTGCTTCCATGAATCCAAGCAAAGCTAAATTGTCAATTGGGACATTTTGGATCTGTACAGTAAGTAAGTTTAATACACCCTTTGATACAAGTTCATGTAATATAATATAGTATAATATCATAAGATCCATCTCAAAGCTGTGAGGAGGCAGAGCTAACCACTGCACCGCCTGTATGAGGAATTCTGCAATTAAAAAAAACCAAACAGTTAACCCGTACTGTTGCATAACCTAATGCGTGTTGCACTTCATTGCTTGGTATCATCTGTGCCAAGACATATTTTTTGTGTTGTGAGAAGGAATGGGAACGTTACAAAGATTGCATCCTTACATTTAGACATTGCATCCTTTTTTGTGTGTTGCAGGCCTGAAATGCAGGAACAGATTCATTTGAAATGAAGTTGACCAGATGAAACATGAAATATCTTGGGCTCACACTGTCTGCAGTGAAATAAATGTCGAAACAAATGCAACAAGCTCTGCATTAAAAAAATCATCCCAATCACAAGATTTGGGGTTTGTTAAGATGTAGTTTCCTGATTTTCACATTCCAATATGTCCTAAAAAAATCTTCATAAGTGCAATGGTACAGTAACATGAAATGTTATGCTTGTTGCCAAAAATATGTGATCTGCACATAATTATTCCATGGTTCTCTACTAAATGCAGATGTGTATAATTATATTCAAATGCATATATGAACACTATAAATGTGTATGTTAATATCTTTCCAAAGTTTCTTTTTATTACTAAAGTAATTCAGGTAAAAATCTGTTTTGCTTATATCTCCCTCCCCCTGCATCCCCCAAGAGGGGCTGCTGCAGTTTGAACACCACTGCTCTGGTCCGTGGGAATGACTCATAGGTCTTACACATCAGTATAGCATTAAAAATAAACAACATAGTGAAATCTATTTATCTTTTATCTATTTCAAATAACAAAACAACTAAAATATCAATCAATCAAATAAATATAAACAAAGGAAACCCTGAGTTGTTGAAATGACCAGAGATTGACAATGTTTTATTTCATGATTGTACAAGTGAAGTTCTTTTCAAGTAATAAGTACATTAACTGTAATGACTACAATTCACTACACCCTGTTTATTTTTCTTTATGGCTACCATTTCTGCTAAAACTAACGTGTATACAGCTAGAGTATATATTAGATGCAAAAGCCTGACTTATGATCAGCTGCTACTGCTTGACTGCCATGACTCAACATGTTCCCAATAAATTATTCAGTTTTAAACTAGAATTCATTAAGTACATCTATACGGCATTTTTTCAAACGGCCTTTTTTGTAGATATTAGAATGAAAAGCAGCATATGTGAATATATGGGAAAAAGTGTACACATGAAAGGCATTAATCCAGCCAAAAGCTCCCGATCTACCTCTTAAGTCTGGCTGCAGTTTTCTCTTAGCCTTGCCACAGTGCCTTAGGCACGCACCAAGTCAGAGCTGGAATTGAGAATGATGCCCTTTGCAGCTCTATTTCCTCATTCCCTTTGAAGCAGACATGGGATAGAAGTGGATCAGCAGCCTGGGTACGCTCTGACACCAGCTAAATTCACACTAAAACGGCAGGGGAAATGCCGATATTTGTTCTGTATGAGCCCTGTTTGAAATAGTTGAGGGCTTGACGTCAGATCAGGGTAACACCAGGGCAAAACTGCATGAGGAAAGTTAAAGTCAGTGACTATATAATGCACTCAGCATGTAAAAAGAAAGGCATAACAACTACCTGAGAGGAGCGTGCAGTAAGATAAGGACAATCTAAGTGGCATGAATTTTGCATATTATAATGTCAGACCTAACATTACATGTATAATATAATAGACTACTACTTTAAAAAATACAGCACTTTATAAATTAAACATGCTTTCTGTGAAGCACTTCATCCATCTTTTAAGTTTTCCATGGTCGACTGATCACATAATGTGACAGAAGTCTAGGGTGTAATATGATGACTGCTAACTTCTTTCCGGTTCCAAAGATCATTAATATTCAGAGGCAAAAGAGGTATTTGTAATATATGTTTTATGGTACTGTTACATTTATAGTCAGCTAGCCATTTATTATTTAGTTTGGATACTTAGTTGGACATAAAAGCTGTGTGTTGTGAAAACATTAATATGAATCAGTGCCTGTTGTCAGCACAACAGCGTATGTTTACTGTTATTAGAGGACACAATATGATTTTACCCAGCCGGAATAAACAGGCTGCACTGTAATAGTTTGCACATCTTTGCAGGTTGTCTGATATGTGGAGGATTAAGTTAAAAGTGCTGAGGCATGCTAATGTTGTGCAGTAAGCTGAGGATGAGAGAACTTTTAATTAACTGGTTCCACATGACCATCTGAAGCTACCTTTTTTGTACACATATGAAAAATAGCCTTTCCTGAATTCCCAGAACTACCAAAGCAAACCCAATTCTGTCCATATTTAGTCATAGCCAGTTCCCACTTGGTAGCTAATTGTCTCCCATCTCACAACCGCTTGTAATTTGAACGGGTAAAGTCTTAGTATGTGCTTCCTCTGCAACAAGCAAAGCCATCAGCTACTACTTTTTAAATGCAACATCAGGGGTTCTATGCCAGTTGCCCTATTCAGAGCTAGCAAAGCTTTGAAATTGGCTACTTTGATCATAAGGAATGCTATATTTTAAACCCAGAAAGGGCAGGCAAACATTTGTGTACTCCAATCTACAGATGACCACATGGACTTCAAGCTGCACCATTTGAGACCACAGTTACTGTCATTCTCATAAGCAAAAGCATTATATAAACTAATATGTTATACTGTTAATTTAGACTGGCTTTCCTGACACTGTTAACCCAGGCTTGCTCAACTGGGACTGTGGGCACAAGTTGTAAAGCTGCTTTAAGAATGCTTTGTTCTAAAAAGTGCTTTAAAAATAAATTTGACTTTGACATTGTTCAAGTGCTTGGGTAGCACTTCCATATAAGAAGCTAGTCCACCACCTCAGGGACCCGGGTTTGAGTCCTGGAGCTACCTTCCAGCTGGGTTTGTATCACAGGCAGGCATGATTATCTGTATTTGAGGGAGATCCCTTCTAAAGAGATCATGCCCTAATGCTGCAACAATGACTCCTACCCAGCCCCGATGACCCTGACCAATAATAAAGTACCAATAATATATCAATCAGCATAATTTCAAGATGTCTATTTAATTACGTTTCGTGGCCATGGTCTACTTTCAAAAAAGACTGAATACTCACTAGTGCGCGTGTCAATCTAAGCGGAGGTGAGGAACTGACCTTGACATTCTGCAGGGGGGCCTGGTAGCCTGAGGGCTTGTGGATTCTCCTCTGAACGTGCTCTGTGTGCACGTCCCCCACAGACAATTCATCCACTGGTTTTCCAGGCCTGTCGTGCCGAAAGCGCCTCTCCATACGTAGCAGCTGCAGTTCCTGCATGCTAAAGTCCAAGACGTGGCTACAATCCAGCTTAGAGCTCTCTTCCCACACCTTGATGCTCAGTCCTGGCTTCAGATACTCCGTCAAACCACAGGTCTTCTCCAGCTTCACTTGGAACTCTTTTGCTACCGCGGGGCTGTGGCTTACTAGCAGCACACGACTCAGCTGGTAATCTGCCTCCGTGCCCCCACGGACAAGCCAAGAGGCCTGGCGGAGTTGCAGGCTGCCTTCAATGAGAAGAGTGTAGCTAGGCTTTGAGCAATGGTTGTCGCTGTAATAGAACTGAAGGGCCTGAAAGGTGTGGTTTGAGAAAAATCTGTAGTATCGGGTGAGGAATTCAGGTCCAGGTCTCACCTCACAGCTTTAGAAGAAATGGAAAATAAATAACCATGATTTAAGGGAATGCTACAGGGTTGAGTTGAGCTCTCTTCACAGCACCTACAGTGTTTGGTGTTTACAACACAAAAAGATGCTGACACTTTTCCATGGGCTTAGAAAAGAATGAAAAGCTACATCACTGGAGATTCCCTAATAACAGAAGTCTATGGGCAGTTGATATAATTAAGAAACAAATATTACTGACTTTTAATGACATTTGTGCTTTGTCTAAAGGGTTTTGGCTGCCCCAACATCAATCATCAGCTTTTAGATTTAAAATTAATCTAAATTCAGAGGAAATTCATTTTCTGGTTCTATTTTCCTACCATGTCAAATGTAATGTCCATAGCATTTACTCATACACAATAAATGCAATACGTACATTAGACTGAAAAACACCACATTATTCCATAATTATTTATTATTTCTGCACCACCACACCAAGTCCTGCCTAATTAATAAATAGTTAATACATTTTCAAAAAGTTCCAGATTGCAGTTCTGTGAGAAAAAGCAATTTGTCAGATGTAGGGATTCTACCTTTCAGACACCCAGTGCCCCTCAATCTCAGGAGGCATGTGCACACTGATCTGGTCTCCGTCTTGAAGGTGTTTGAGCATGTAGTGACACTGATTGTGTTTGGAGTGCCTCCCATAGCTCTTGTCCAGCTGTAATGGGATGGACTTTCCCACCTGATGCGCCAACCTCTCACACGAACCTGCAGCCATGGGTTGAGATGAGGGTATATAGTCTCAGGAAATTATTTTCACACCAGTTCACTCACATAAGGGGCATTTTGAAACGGCATTATCTGTGTTTAGGGGCTTTTAACCATGCAACGCTAAATTTACATCCAGAAAGAGTTAAGTATTTAGGAATAAAACACATCAATTACATAATACATCATGGCCTTTCTTTTCAGTGATTCATTTGATCACTGAATCTCTAAATAGCTATACACCAATGTACACTTCCTGACCACTTTATTAGGTACACCTGTTTAACTGCCTGTTAATGAAAATATCTAGTCAGCCAATCCCATGGCAGCAACTGAATGTATTTAGGCATGATGACACGGTCAAGTAGATGTGTTAAAGTTTAAACTGAGCATCAAAATGAACATAATCTTTGCATGGGTGTTCTTGCTAGACGAGCTGGATACTCGAATACTTGCGAAACTGCTGACCAACAGAGATTTTCACACACAGTCACCTCTAAGGTTTTTTAAGGTTTTTAGTGAATTGTCCGAAAAGAGTAAATATCAAGTAAGCAGCAGTTCTTCTTGATGCCAGGGGTCTCAGGAGAATAGCCTGACTGGTTCCAGATGATAGAAAGACAACAGTAACTCAAATAATCACTTGGTACTACTTGTCAAACATAGAAGATTTACAAGATGCCACTCCAGTCAGCTAAGAACAGGCAACAGAGGCTACAATTCAAATGGGTCTTGGGGGGGGGGGGTATTTTCTTGGCACACAGTGCCCCCCTTAATATCAGCTAAGCATTTAAAAGCCACGGCTTACATGTGTATACTTGCTGACCTTGTTCATCATTTAACAACCACTCTTCTGATGGCTATTTCCAGCATAATGTGACGTGACATAGCTTAAATCATCTCAAACAAGTTTCATAGACACCACAATTAGTTCACTTTACTCAAATAACCTACACACTCACAAGATCTCATGCTAATAGAGCACCAGATTCGCATCATGGATTTGCAGCTGCCAAATACTGCGTGTTATAGTGTCACTAAAGGATGACTCTTAAGGATGTTTCCAGCACCATTTAGAATCTGTGCCACAAATAATGAAGGTAGTTTTAAAAGCAATAAAGGGTTCAACCAGTATTAGGTGTACCTAATATAGTGGCCGATGAGTGTACAAGTTCCAATTATCTATTAAATAAGTCAATATCATTTTGATGTTCTACATAGAATAAATAAAACATAGGTCGTTGTGAGGGTTTCAAGCGTTTGACGAAGGAAATGTTTTGGTGTCTATAGGAGCTATAGCACTGCTTGACTTTCTGGTCTGCATTACACGGTTCAATTAAATCTAGATAAGCCCATGTATTAATGAAATATTTATGGTCAATTAACAAATCTCATTTCTTCTCAGCTCTAATTAAGATGTCGATTACAGTTTACGCCACAGATTTGACCCTTGTGGCATTTAACGCACGCTTTAATCTCTTCTCGAATAGAGCTAATGAGCACATTAAAGTAAATTATTGTTTTCTAATTACAGTTGTCCGACTCATATATGGTTCTTACATTAGAGTGGTACGAGCGCGCTGGCTCGACGCTAACAGTAACAAAATTAAGATATACTCACCAGTACTCAAAAGGAAGATGACTGTTGTGCTCGTCGTAAAAAACGAAATAAACATTCTTTCAATTTGTCTTCAGACAAACAAACAAACAAACTAAAATTTCCCAACGTCTCGCTTAAATCACAGGACTCAACTCGCGCGGTTCTAAGCCGACCCCTTCGGCGCGCGTGAAGCGGCTCACTTGACACGTTTTTCCAAATATAATGTTTTAATTCTCATAATGACCTTAAATTAGATCAAGTATCCGCGCACGGGACAATGATTAGTTTGTGTTCCTCTCATACATCCCCAAAATGTAGCATTTACTCCTGTTAGACAAATGATACTCCAGGTGCCTGCTGGATTCAGTATTAGAGGATGAGGAGCTGATCTGACGCTGTTTGGAATACTGACTGTTTAAATCACACGCGCGCCTCTCTCTAGTAGGCTATAGAAAGGGCGCGTCCAGAATCAGGGTTGCCAGATTGGGTACGCTGTTAACGAACCTTCTATACAATGGACACTTAAGAGAGAAAGGAGAGGAAAAACAGGTGCTGCTTTTGTTTAGTAGTATCAGCCATTTTTGGCTATACCGTAAATAGCTGTGTGAATTAAAACTACTTCGGAAAGCTGAAAAGCGATTATAAAGGGCCGACCTTGGAGGTGTAAACTCACAACCTAGCAATTTAATAGGGTAGTCAGCATACTTAAACTATTCAAACACCAATGCGCTTCGACTGAACGGTGGTACAAACTTTGGAAATTGTACCTGCTTTATTAACAAATATATATGCGTATCGCAGTTTTTAAACTTTCACCTATTTAACTTAAGTAACTACGTTACCCTGTGCTATGCGGTCCAACACACGACATATTGTTTGTGTACACACACACACACACACACACACACAGATTATTGAAAAAGGAACTATGATTTGAATAGGTGGATATACACTTGTGAAATGGAAACCAACCAACAGCAACATGGCCTCCTGCCTTTGCATACAGATGATAAAAATTAGACACTTTTCACATTGTATTCATTGTGAAATATCCCCTAATTTACACAATGCTAAGAATATAAAAAAGGTCCAACAACAATTAAGAACTGCTGGACAGTCTGAGCCTGTCCATGCCCCATCACAGTCAGTGTATTTTGGCAGTCGAGTGACCACACACACACACACACACACACACACAAACACACACACACACACACACACACACACACACACACACACACACACA
>JAVSBV010000001.1:7760485-7774412 GCA_033117975.1 Parotocinclus spilosoma
GCTCCCTTCATCCTCATCAGTTACTCCAACATGTTTAAGGTTCTAGATTATCACTGTTTGCTCCTGTGCCAAGTTAAGTTAAATCACTTTTGCAAAGCATGCATGTTACACATTTTTAAGTTGTGTTAAGCGTGAAGTGCTCACACATTTTTGAAAATTTAAGCCAAACCTTCATCTCTGCGT
Organism: Parotocinclus spilosoma; assembly: GCA_033117975.1. Lineage (NCBI taxonomy): Eukaryota > Metazoa > Chordata > Actinopteri > Siluriformes > Loricariidae > Parotocinclus > Parotocinclus spilosoma. The sequence goes on from JAVSBV010000001.1 coordinate 7,760,669, forward strand.
CGGTCGTGTTTCTTTAAGAAGTTAATACATTAGAAATTTAGAAATTTCCATGTCGCTCCGTTCAAGTCGTTCTTATTTATTTTTGCCAGCGTTGATGAAACGGCGCAGTTGACGTAACGGATATGTAAAGGCGAGTAAGACATAAATCGTGTGAAACAACGAATCGATACTGAAATTTCTTGCCAACACGATTAATAATCGATTTTTATCGATTTTATCGATTCGTTGTTGCAGCCCTAGTTCATATGTATTTTTGTGAGCAGTGCGTATCAATTATTGTTCAAGTGTTTTATTTAGAGATCAAAAGTTAACATCCAAGAAAATTCTCCATTTGAATCATGTATAGTTTTTTAAAATAAATATAAACAGAAATATTAAGTATGTACCTCGCCTAAACAATATTTACAGAACGCTTGTCTAATGTCTCTGGAGAAATGAATCCACACAAATGTATTTTTTGCAGTCAGTCTGTTCAAACAAACTCAAACAGACATCTTCTCTGACTGGCTCAGGATAATGAAGGAAGCAAAAAACATTTTTAATGGCTTTCTAATTTTTAATACCATTACAATGATTTTCTAAACAATAATGACTCTTGATTTTATATTTACATATTTACATTTACATATATATCTGTCGCGCCTGCTAACTCATGTCCAGTGTTCCGTCTTCCAGCCCAGCCCTGGGCCACTGATTTCTTAATCATGTCTTCAGCTATTTAAATCCCCTGTCTGAAGTGGTAGCCACATGCTTTCAAAGTTTCTTGATGCAGGAACTCAAGTTACATAAGCTCGCTATCTGCATTTTGTCTTTGCTCTCTGGACCAGCCTACCACTGACATTTTATAGTCAAACATTTCAAAATCTCAAAATATCTTTGACCTAAATTTCAGTGCATATCTAGTGTTCCTTTAAGTACTGGCAACCTCATTTTTTCATTGGCTGTGGGGGCTATAGATCAACTTGAAGTGGCCTCCATGTCCACCTGCTCCATCTCATAATCCCAGTCTGGTTAATAATCTGGGGTTAAACCTGGCTAGAGGGAGGAGACTCTAGCATAGAGCAGCCCACATTATTCACCACTATAGCAACCAAACCACAAATGTAATCACACAATACTTGACACCGGTACAATCCATTTGTTTCAAAAGGTCGTGCAGTAGAGATGAAGCCAGAGACACAGTCAAACTGGAGATCATTACAGGAAGCCAATGGGGAAATAAAGCGGACATAAGGGCGCTACTCACTCATAAATCTGCATTCAAGCACATACACCCAGACTGGGAGCGAGCACAGGCAGCCTTTGTGTCACTTGACCATCTGCATACCATAATGCATTCGTACCAGGTACCAAAATTAACCACGCCACACCGTGTCAAGCCAACATGAATTTTCCAAGTGCTTTCACTCTTTGTTTTTGACTGATACAGATGGCAGTTCAGGCACTGCCAGGGAATCCGTATGAGGGACCAGCCTCAGCAGAGGGAGCAGCGTGATCTGCTTTAATTGCTTTTTTCCCTGCAACAGCAAAGCTCGTAAAGCGTCCTCATCTTGGAAGGAACGGCTCATAAAAAATTAATATGGGAATAAAATGCATATGACTTTGTTAAATTGTAAACGGTGCATGCAGCATATTTTTTCTTGTGGCAACATGTGCCAGCCTGTAACTTTTTCTTTTGTGGTTTAGCTGTGTAGCGACTTGAGCTGTGAATATAAGGGCTTAGTGTGGACGTGTGGACGTCTACGGTCGTGCGGCATCGGACGACAATCTAAGCAGCCGCTGGCATGACCTCATCAGCCTGAAAGATGACATCTTGATTTCTCTGGGGTAATCTGTCATCTTTTCAGGCAACGTGGGGATGTAGGGTTAGGGTTAGGTCATGGATTACCTCCGAATTTTCCCTAAGCCCCTATTTCACACCTATCTCACATACACGCGGATATACACACGCGGCACTATGCTGCGCTGGAGGTGATAGTAGGAGGAACGGGAGGAGTTTTGCGCAACGCAGATGCACACTGATGAGCGGTCAGCCTGAGCACTGCAGGACGGCTGCGTCAAATCTCTCCCTTCGCAGGTCTTCACACACATGGACACACAAGGCTCATGCATAATGCAGTGCTCTGAGGTGCAGTGGAGTATCCCCCCCCCCCCCCCCAACACACCACGCATTACACAGCTGCAGCCTACACACTCGCTGCACACATGCACACACACCTCCTTCTGCTGCAATCTTACTGCAGTATGTCCTATACATCTAATCTCGTTACACAGCCATGGTGAATGTATCACCGTAGCTGAAGATATACAATATAAAAGATATACAATATTCAGAAGGATTTTATTGTCTGGCTAACAAAAAAGTGGAAGTGTTTCAAGTAAAATATATAGTACTTCATTGACACCCACTGTTTATTTTGCTCCTTCTCCAGGAACAGCCCAAGACTAACCCAGTTAGGCCATGAAACAAGCTCCAAAGTTGGTCCACAAACAAGCACTGGCAAAGACATCATGGCTTTCATTGTTACTTATCTACGGATGTTAGTCTTACGATCCGGGATGACATAAGCTCATGTTTTGGAGAACTTCAGATAAGGTCTGACTCATATTATGTTGATTTTGCATGGGTTTTATCCTATTGTGTGTTCTGTGTGGTCCAAACTGCTATATGTTGTTCCCGCGGTGAGGAATTGCATCAAATTGAACATTGTCTGATCCGTTGATGCATTTTATTTCCATTTCCTTTTGTAGATGCTGTTATCCAGAGAATCTTGGAGCAACTGAGCCAATCTTGCAAAGCAAGAATTCTTTGGTTAAGGGCCTTGCTCAACAAGTGGCAGATTAACCACCGTCCGGTGCCTTAACCTCTGCAAAGTCACATTTTATGCTGTGTAGGCATGTGAGGTTCAGGAACAATAACACAGATGTTACACATAAACACTGAAAAGTCGTAAATCATACCGCTGCCACACCTGTGATGTAATGCATGTGTTGCATTAGTTACCAAAGCTTGACGCCCACTTGCATATTTGCTTCACTGCATCCCTTTCTTTTAAATGGAGACTCCTGGTGGATCCACACAGAGCATGGCCTGGGGAAGTTTACTTTAAGTAAATGGCCCTCGACCACAGTGTTGCTTAGTCGAGGCTTTAAAAAGGGAAGACCCTTGATTTTGGCTTAACCAAACCCAAACAAACAAAAATATCCACCAGCGGTAAGCGGAGAGAGGCACTGCGACACAGCATTGTCGAGAAATATGTAAGTAGGTCTATGGTAAGTCTTTTGTTTGGTTACTAAAAATCATGGAACTGTGATGGCTCAATGGTTAAGGTACTAGATCCTGACCAGTATGCCATTGGTTCAAGTCCTGGCACTGCCGTTATATCATCTGAATATCATCTGAATCCAATTCAAAGTTGAGGGAAGCTAGCACTTAACCAGGATCACAGGGCATAAGGCAGAAACCAACCCTACACTGTGTGCCTATCTATCTCAAAAAATCCATGTTTGAACAGGGGCAGAACATGCAAACTTTTTGTGGACCGCCTGGGTTTCCTCTCGGTCCTTGAGTTTGTTCTCACGTGGTGTTTATTTGCCTGTGATAGGTTTGCACCCTGTAGAGGGTTTGGTTCCATCTGTACCGCTTGTTCAAGGTGAACCTGAACTGGTTTATGCGGGTATAAACAGGGGCGTAGCAACAAATTCTGGGCCTTGGACACTCGCAATGTCAGTGGGCCCCTCCGTACATGAAGAACATGAGAAAAAAAAGGATTTTGATGGGCCCCTCTCCCTACTCGGGCCCTGGGTAGTCAGGTCCACTTTTCCCCCCACTACCACACCCATGGGTATAAATGTGAATGAAAGAATGAATGAATGGATTAACAGGGGCATTCTTTTGAATTTGATTGATTTGGGTCCAATCTGGCAACATTTTCACCTCTTTATCACTTGTGATTTTAATAAGAAATTCTGGAGTAGTAAAATTCTTCTACAACTGAGTACTTCTGCTATCATGTTATACTTGGCCTTCTGTATTACAATAACAACAGGCCTGTAAATCGCACTGCAGGACTTTTACAGTACAGTTCGGCTTTAAAACGCGTTATTGATATTGGTACATAGAGCAAAAGACACGTTTTCAGTAAACGCAATATATTACGATCTGGCAAGTCTTATTTATATATTTAGTTTATAAATAAATATTCAAGGGCAAGAACCTGTTGTTTAATTTAATCTGGAGGAAAATGAGTCCATTAGTTACTCATAAAAATTGCATTTTTGCCAGCTGGCGCGTCTCCTGAAATCAGCGTTCAATCATCCGATGTTTAATCAGCGGAATAAGTCTGTTTGACAGGCGCTGGCTTCGAGCTAATATTTCAGATTAGAATCGACAACGGCGAGCGTTGGTTAAACAGTTGCCATGGAAACCCGCGTGACGGTGTAAAATGACTTCGAAGTCCGATACGCGTACTGAATAAAAGACGCGTCCATACTGGAAAGTATTTAATGGAAGACGAGCTACATTTATTCACTTACTTTCACACCTGCTTCATGTACCGCAGGGTCGCTGTAACCGGTAAACAACGCGAGAACCAACGCCAAGCCATGGCCAGGTACGCGCGCACACTGGGACACGAGAGACCAGTTGACCTAACACGTCTTTGGAATGTGGGACGATCCTGGAGCGCGCACTAAAGCCTCTAAAGATCTCTGGAGCTGTGAGGTCACTAAATGAGGTACCTAAAACCACAATCTAACGAATTATTATTGAATTGGCACGGTGAAGAAATTGACCGACCAGGAAACATAAGCACGTCTCTTTTCTCGATCGTTGCCCCCAAGCTCAGATTGGCACTCTTTGTTTCACCTTGATTAGACGTCCACACGTGCTGAGCGGAATTCCCCCGATCATGCAGATCAGAGTCCATTGATCTGACATCGTGCTGTGCAAACGTGAGTCAATAAGTCGCCTGTTAAGTCTTTCTCAACTCGTGAGTGCAAAAGGATCCGGCTGCTTGATTAAATCAAAGGACCTGAAAGGTTCTTTAGATCGATTGGATAGCAGAAGCATTTTTGACAGCCTTCTCATAGATAGATCTTTAACGGAAGGATTGAAATTGCTCTTAATCCACCAGGAATTTGGACCAGTGGAAATGATTATGGAGAAGAGTTTGCGCTATTGGTACGCAGCAGTTTTTGATAATCAAATGATTCAAGAGCAAGACCTTGTTAAGAGCAGTGCCATAGCAGAACCATGTAGGTCCCAAAAGAACCTTTTCATGCTACAGCTACACATTGTACCATGGCTGATAATAAGATTAGTGATGGAGATAAATGGTGGTGCAGTCATTAATGCTGTCATCAAAACTCCAGAGAACCATGGTCGATTCCTGGCCTGGCTTCCACCTGTGCGGAATTTGTATGTTCTCCTGTTCTCCCCATCTGACGTGCTAGGTCGGTGTTGCGGTGGTTAGCACCTCTGCCTCACAGCACGAAGGTCGCTGGTTCAATCCCAGCGTGGAGTGAATTGGGACCTTTCTGTGTGGAGTTTGCATGTCCTCCCCGTGCCTGCGTGGGTTTACTCCGGGTACTCCGGTTTCCTCCCAAAGACATGCACGTTAGGTTAATAGGTGTCTCTAAAAGTGTCCCTTAGTGCATGAATGTGTGAGTGCATGTGTGTGAGTGTGCCCTACGATGGATTGGCGCCCCATCTGGGGTTGTTCCTGCCCTTGTGCCCAGAGTTGCCGGGTGGGCACCGGCTGGCCCGCGACCCCAAGTGGAATAAGCGGAAAAGATACTGAATGAATGAATGAATGAAAATGCCAATGCTAAACTTGAGGTTAAAAGATGCCCTTAATTAGCCATTGTAGGCTCTCAGTGCTACACGTCTTCACTGACTAGGTATAGTAAAAAGTAAGTATACCCCTCACATTGTAACTAATTTATTATATCATTTAAGGTAACGTCACTGAAGATAAGACACTTTGATACAATGTAAGGTAATCAATCTTTAGCTTGTTTAACACTGTAAATTTGCTGTGCTAAATATAACTCAACACAGCCATTAATGTCTAAACCGCTGGCAACAAAAGTGAGTACACCCCTGAGTGAAAATGGATCAATTTTGCCCAAAGTGTCAATATTTTGTGTGGCCACCATTATTTTCCAGCACTGCCTTAATTCTCTTGAGTTCATTAGAGCTTCACAGGTTGCCCCTGGAATCCTCTTCTACTCCTCCATGACGACATCACAAAACTTGTAGATGTTAGTGACCTTGCGTTCCTCCACAGATGCACAATAGGGTTTCGGTATGGAGACAAGCTTGGCCAGTCCAGCACCTTTACCCTCAGTTTCTTTAGCAAGGCAGTGGTCATCTTGGAGGTGTGTTTGGAGTAGTTATCATGGTGGAATACTGCCCTGCAGGCAGTTTCTGAAGGGAGGAAATCATGCTCTGCTTCAGTATGTCACAGTACACATTGACATTCATGGTTCCTGCAATAAAGTACAGCTCCCCACAGCCGGCAGCACTTACAGCAGCCCCAAACCACGATATTCCCACCACCATGCTTAACTGTTGGCAAGACAAAGTCTTCGTACTCCTCACCTGGTTGACGGCAGACATGCTTGACACCAACTGAACCAATAAGTTTCTCTTGATTTAATTACATCACAGGACAAGGTTCCAATAATCTATATAATTAGTCTGCTTGTCTTCAGAAAACTGTTTGCAGACTTTCTTGTGCATCATCTTTAGAAGAAGCTTCCTTCTGGCATGCAAACCAATTTGATTCGGTGTGCGGTGTATAGTCTGAGCACTGACAGGCTGACCCCCACCCCTTTGACTTCTGTAGCAATGCTGGCAGCACTATTATATCTATTTTTAAAAGCCAGCCTCTGGATATGATACTACAGTCAACTGGTTGGTTGATCATGGCAATGCCCATTCTAAGTGGAACCTTTCTTGTTAAACCGCTGTATGGTCTCGGCCACTATGCTGTAGCTCACTTTCAGGGTGTTGGTAATCTTCTTTTATACAACAGTTAGTTCTGACCTCACAATCTGATTGGTTGAGAAGCGTTCTAACCATGCTGATATAAGTGATAACAGCACGGCTTTCTCACACTAAAGCTGTATCACTCCGCAAATGCGTTGCCTTGTAACGGCATATACACACAAAACGTTTTTGTATCTGTGCTAATACAACCTGCAAAAATGAATCAAATGGATGCAAACAAAGAAAGACAAACAAAGTGGGCTACAAAGTGCTTCACGGACTGGCTCTTACAAAATGACTTTAAGTATATGTATTTTTTAATCTTCGCTTAATCCCAATTTTGATATAAAGTTACCGTTCGTGGTGTTAGCCTGTATAAACTATACTCCGTATTGTAGCCCTTGAGACAAGCCATGGAACTCTTGTTGTGGAACTACTTTTTGGCGGAAGGCTCCGTCCTCATTAAAGCATATTTATTATGAATTTCTTGATGTTGTTTGATTTATTTTCTTCATTTATTTTGTAAAAAAACCTGTTGTATAACAGGCTCATGCCTACGACCAAATCAAAGCCGTGATGTTATTCGCGATAACACACGACCTCGAGTGTTCTATTGCTTAAATAGCCTAGGCCATATTATTGAAATTTTTTAGAGCAGCAGTTTTTTTTTCAGATCCACAGATAGTTCTTTGCCATGAGGTGCCATGATGAACTTCCAGTGACCAGTATGAGAGTGATAACACCAAATTTAACACACCTTGGTCTCCATTCACACCTGAGACCTTGTAACAATAACGAGTCACATGATACCGAGCAGGGAAAATGGCTAATTGGTCACATTTTGTCAATTTTCACTTAGGAGTGTACTCACTTTTGTTGTCAGCGGTTTAGACATTAATGACTGTGTGCTGTGTTATTTTGAGGGCAAGAAGATATAATAAATTAATTACAAAAATGTGAGGGGTGTACTCGCTTTGGTGAGATACTGTATATCTGGGTAGGGAAAATATATTTGTCTAAACTATCACTTTAATATAAAATGCATATAGGTCATTTTAAGAGACTTTTTGACTTAAGAGAATTATGATTTTATCATCATTTATCATTATAACATGCTAGTACTGCAATTCCCCGACCCCGGCAAATTTAACAGCAACCACAACAGCTACCTGCCTCATATAAACTACAACTCTTATGATATATTTCAGCTTCATACATAAAATGATTTTTTTTATTGCTTGTTGTCAGAGAAACAAACCAAAATCAAACAAAATGTATGGTTAGTATGTTTTAAAATATACAGATCATTTTTAAACAGGTTAGATTTGCAGACACAGCCAGTGCAGCCCTGGGGTTAGAATGCCAGCCAACCAGCAGCAACTTGAGGAGTTTGTATGGGCAGCAAAGCAGCAGATCATTTCAGCTGACCAAGTCAAACAGAGCTGTTATTGTTTCTTTCCTTACCTCTGTCACTCCTCGCCATCCTCTGGTGTGATTTCAGTCTCTTTATGCACCACTACTTTGGTCACTGACATGTCAGGGTGCTGCTCTTTGGCTTCTTTAATGGCCTGAGCCAGGGCCTGGGCCCAGAAATGAAAGTAATAAGAATCGTTCATTTATTCAATTTAAACTGGAAGTAGTTCTAAAGATGTCAGGGTGAACAGTATTTTCAGTGTCTATAAACAGCACCATTGGTCACCAAATTATACAGGAAAACATGTTGTAGACTAATTAATATTGGCCAGAACATACCAGATGTTTCAATGCTGATAAAGCTTAATGGATGCAACAGCTATTTAGTGTAAAGGTACAACAGAATTCTCACCTCATCATGGTCAATGTCTGCATCTCCTGAAATAACAATTCTCTTTTCAATCCTTGTTTCTGAGATGCTTCCCTTCACAGTCTAAAATTAATGCAGAAAATAATTTAAAGATTTAAAACCACACCAGAAGCAAAGAAAACACAATAATTGTATAACTAGGAATACATCATCAGAAAATATAATTCAGAGTATTGATATGATGGTGTTATAAGTTTAACATTGATCATTATTCACAACAATCTACACTCACTGGCCAGTAAACAGTTAAAAGTTCTCTGGGCAAAAATATATTGAATGATCAGACTGGTTCAGCTGATCATTGTAGGAAATAGTAACCAAAGAACCACTTGCAACAACCAAGGTATGCACAACACAACGAAAGTCTGGGCTACAGCAGGAGAAACCACACTGGCTGTCACTCCTGTCAGCTAAGAACTAGCTTGTTTGCAATTTGCACAAGCTTAACGAAAAGTGGAAAATGAAAAATTGGTCTGATCTGTTAAGTCTCAATTTCTGTTGTGAACCCAAGCATGGATCTATCCTGTCTTGTATGAACGATTCAGGCTGATGGTGTTGTTATGGTGTGGGGAATAGCCACGCCCCCTATAACAAGTCAATGGCTATACAGTTATTATAGTACAGGTGTACACAACAGTGTTTGAACTGTGTCTGTGTTCTAAGAGGTTTGGGTTTTATTCATTGTACGTGCTGTAATAATGAAAGGACTACACAATGCATGCTCAAAATGTATTTGACACACTTTTTCCACTGGGTGGCACAATGAGCAAAATATCTACTGGCTGTGAGGCAGCAGTGCTACTGTGCAACCTTACTGTTCAAAACTTAAAACATGTCCAGTAATATAAATATTTTTTCTACAAACATTTAGAAATATACTTGTACTAAACAACCTTAACAGTAAAGCCACATGCAGAATATAGGGTTGTACCTTGGTGATATGTGTGGTGGTGGTTGTACTGGTGGTTTCAGATGTAATGGTCTGTGCGCTCATCAGAATTCCTGGCTCTTTGTCAGCATCTTTACTGTCCTGATGACACAAAACAGTAGACAACATATGACGTATAGGGGAACTGCTGTAGGGTAAAAGTACTAATACTTTCAGTAGCTTGCTTACTCTAAACTAAATATCCATGAAACAATTTCAGTCCTCTGTGACAGTCTCCATACTTTAACTTGTGTCTACATTCCGAATGGTAAATAAATGAATAACAACATACTGGCAGAACAGTAATGTACCTGCACTGCCTCAAATGTTATAGTCTTCATTTCTGTGTGGATCACTGGCTTTTCCTGTGTGACAAGACTCTCAGTTTCCTTTGTCAGTGCACTGCCGAGGGTTACAATCTCTGTCTGTAGTACTGAAGGAAGCTGGAGAAGGTGAGCGGAAAATTGGCGATTGTAAACCTTACACAGAGACCAACACATGCAATTTTTTCTTGAAGTAACAGACAAAAATAGGTTTCATCACCTTCAATTTAACGTCTAATCATTGAGGTCATTTACAGTTTTCTCTCACAGATATGTTATATTAGATAATTTTGTGTAAAAACGCAAACCAGAATAATTATGCCAAACCAAATAAAACAAGGTATACAGAGCAGAATGAGAAGCATAAATAATACAACTCATCCTTTAATATTACCATCTAAGCTGGTGAGTGCCTTGTTTCTGTTTGGCATCGAAACATGTACATTTATTATAAGTAATACATTTTTCTTATCTGTGTGCATTTTTTGTAATGGCAAAGATTCAAGCACATGAAATACAGGGCTGATTGAGAACAGGGAATAGTTTGTGGTAATCACTTAAATCAGTGTAAATCAGTGTGCAGGTCTGGCATATTTTCTGTGCACATACATAGAGCTCCTGTCAAATATATCCTAAGCTGGATAAAAAGATTCCTGATATACTGGCTGACAGCAGATTACAAGATGTGATGGGTCAACCAATCAGATTAAAGTGAAGCATCCATGCAGAGCAAACAAAACATAAACTGTCCCATGCCCAGATGTTGTCTTCTGTTAACTGTACCTACCTACACTCCATTCCCTCACAGTGAAGCTACAAAATGATGCAGTAAAATCTACTTGTCTGACGAGTGTTAATATGTTCCTTAAATCAGTGAGTACACAGCCATGCAATAGACATCCAGAGACACACAGAGAGTGTCTATTAGTTCACTTTCTGGGGCTTCATAATAACTTGATGTAGTTTAGATGTGTCACCATCCAATTCATCAATTGATTCCTACAGTCAAAGCTAAGTATTACCCATAAGCAGTTTATTAACAAGATTCAAATGAACAGAAAAAATAAACAATTGGGTTACAAAAAGGTTAATAAAGATGTTAGCTACATGCTACAATACGTTGGTAATGATATTTATATTAAAACATGAAGCTACCCAGTACTAAAACAAACTCTTTCCTCCAGATCACAGATGCGCACACTGGACACTCTGCACTGAACAGTAATGGAAGAACCACACCAATGTGAATGGAAGGTGTTTGGGTGTTTGGGTGTTAGGGTTAGGGAAACAACACTTAGCATAAGTACAGGAAATGGTGTTGGACCTAGTCTTAGAACCACAACTATGGAGGTCTTGAAGGGGGGGTTGTCATCAATAAATATGGGTATTGAATTCTACCTCCTCGCTGTGGCCCTCAGAATCTCTCCTCTGAACTGCCAGGACGAATTGGGAGCAGGGTGCCATATTGAGTGACTGGTCTTCTGAATCGGGCACATCATCATCAGTGGACAAAGAGAAACTCTCACCCTCAGACTCACTGTTGCTGGGTGACAGAGGCTGGGTGGACGTGGAGTTGAATTGATTGCTGTATTTAGCAGTGTCCTTGCTGATCGAGTCACTGCTGAGTTCATCTGACTCTGTGTTAGTGTCTGATTTAGATTGGTCTAAGACATGCATAGACCTAAGTGTTTTATCATCATCATCATCATCATATATCCCTAAGGCCTTGACTGGAGTAGTGGATGCCTCTACCTGCGACTGTTCCAATACAGTATAGTGCTGGCTATCTGCTGCCTGATCCTCTTCCTTTTGCTGGTCTGTTTCTGGAGGTTTCTGTGTACTTGCTGGCAGTAGAGGAGTACTCTCAGGACTGCTGGTGGTCTACAACAAAACAAAGCATGAGATATTTGACAGAAGTATTTTGAGGCAGCAGATTCCACACCTAAAGTAAAAAAATATAAGAAAAGATTAAAACCTTTCGGTGGTTTTGGAAAATGTGTGCTAAACAAGTTTCTAAATTTCTGTATAAACGTGACCTAAAATATCAACAGATTTCACATTAGTGTGACACCTGATACTGAGAAAACCAATCAAAACAAACGAGAGAAAATGAATTTTAGTTATTTGCTTATCAGTATATTTATGTACATCAATCATGTATAACATTCTCACAACCTCCCTGTTTCTACTGTGCACTTCGTAAATTCCATTTATCAGTTTCACTAATCATATAGAACCAATTATTTTTCTACAATTACAGAATGTACCCATCTGTTTGTCTATATACTTTGTTTACTTTTAACTTTGCTCTCTTCTCTGCTCTCAGGAACAGTACGGATCAGGTCCTCTATTTAAGTAGTGGATCACTGTCCACACTGCACTGACATTGGGGACTGTGCTAGTATGTGTTGTACTTGTCTGAATGGATTAGACACAGCAGTGCTGCTGAAGGTTTTAGACACTTCAGTATCACTGCTGGACTTAACAGTCCACCAACCAAAAATGTCTGTCAGGTATGAGTGGGAATCCTGTTGGATTTAAATAACAAGAATATTTAAAAGTATTATCTAAATTAACAAGTTTTTGAAAGTGTAGCACTTCATGAAACACTGATTTCTGAGCACCTCAGAAAGAGTTAAGAATTCCGCTTCATAAACTGGAAAAGGTTATAAACTCAGCTCAAATTTGGATCACCAATCAACAGTCAAACAGATTGTGTATACACGGAGGAATCTCAAGGATATTGTTTACCTCCCCTGGAGTGGTCAACCACCAAGGATCATGCCAAAAGCAACATGTGTAATAGTCTGCGAGGTCACAGAATAACTTATAAGTAACTAAAGGCTTCTCTCACATCGGCAAAGGTCATGTGTAACCATCAGGAAAACACTGAACAACAATATTTGCATGAGCAAGAAGAAAACCACTGCTCTCTAGAAGAACATTGCTACACTCTGCAGTTTGCTAAAGGTCAGGTCCACAGGCCAGATAGCCATTGTAAAAACTTTTTGTGTATGGATGAGACAAAAATGGAATTCTTTGGTTTAGAGTATTATGTTTGGAAAAATTAAAACTCTGAATTACAGCATAAGCATATTGCATCTGTGAAATGGAATAATGGTAGTATTGTGGTTTGGGCTGCTTTTGCTGCATCTGGGCTCTGATGGCTTCCATCACTTGATAGATCAACAAATTCTAAATAATGTAAGAAATTTCTAAAGGAAAATGTTAGTACATCTGCTTATAAATTAATCTCAAGAAAAAGCGGGCAAAGCATTGACAAGCCCTAAGCCCACAAGTCATTCGAACTCTGAATGGTTAAAGAAGAATAAAGTTAATGTTTTGGAATGGCCAACTGAAAAGTCCAACTCCTGACCTTAATTTAATATAAATGTTGTGGATGGACATGAAAGCCTGATGTGCACTACTGAACAGGTATCATAAAAGTTTGGATGCAGTTGTTGGTGCACAGAGGGGTGGCAGCCAGTGGCGATTGCTCTAAGACTGCAAGGGAAGCTCAGCTTCCCCATAAACATCAAAAATCAAAAAATAAGTGATCAAATATATACTGTTGTGTGTATATGTCATTGACTAAATATGCGCTACAACGCGCTCAACTTTTGTTCAGAATCAGCTTCTTATCACTGGTAACGACG
>JAVSBV010000001.1:7780043-7799909 GCA_033117975.1 Parotocinclus spilosoma
ATTTGGAATAAGGCTGTAACGTAACAAAATGTGGAAAAAGTAAAACGCTGTGAATACTTTCCGGATGCACTGTATATGCTACTTTTAGCTGCAAACATACCATTTCAGAAAATGACAAAGCATTTCTTAGTGACATAGCTACTTGAAGTGATCTTTTGTTTTACACTAAGACTCCAGCTCATGTGATCTATAGTAGACTAATACTCATGTCAACCACTATGATTCAAGATATGGTTGTCGTGGTGATGAACAATGAATACTCGGATCAAAAATAAGTCTAGTCACATTTTCATCAATGTGACAATGAATCAGTACAATATTTCTTTCAAATGCATAATCAAGTCTTGTTAACTCATCTGTCTCTTTTTAAAGGCCATCTGCACATCAGTGATTTATTGGTCTACTTGGTTTTGCCTTTAAAGATTTTTGAGTTCAATTCAATTCAATTCAAATTTATTTATATAACGCGTTTTACAATGGAGCATTGTCTCAAGCAGCTTTACAATATTATATTATTTTAAAAGGCCAATCCCAAATTGAGCAAGCCTAGGGTGCAGTGGAAAGGAAAAGCTCTCTGAAAGTAGTAGGAAGAAACCTTAAAAGGACCAAGACAAGAGTAAAATGGTGTGTTCTTGCAGTGCCTGTGCAATGTCCCAGTGATAATACGCAAAGAACAGCTCATTTATAGATATAAAGCTTTGTCTATGTGCCCCGTTATAGGATTCCCCACCCCATCACTATAAATACTGCTCAAGCCCATTTGGTGCTGTTACATGGGGTACTTGACTTTCACAAACTTGAAACTTCTTGTGATCCATTGAAATCTATCCAAGTTAATATTTTATCTTGTCTATATTATAAATTAATATGTTCTCCTGTGTAGCACCAAATATCTCACCTCTCATAAAATACCTTGTATTAAGAGAAAGTTATTTGCACCAATAAAAAATAAAAAACAAACAAACATATAACTTTGGGATCATTTGCTGAAATGTTAATAAAAATTCACAGTTCACTTAAAATCACCACCCATATACAGTACATGTTGTTTTAGAAATGTATTTTCTGTTTTGATCATGACCGGCGGCATGGCTAAAGCTCTCAGCGTCCATATGAAATTTCACACTGAGTGAATGCTGGAGCAGTCAGTCTTGTAGCAGAGGGGTAAAACATTTTAGAAAGCAGATGGTTTTTATTTTGGTTGAAGTTTATTTGAGGTTGAGGTTTGGAATACCTCTGTGATCAAATCATCTCATTTCATTCATGCCCCCCCAGGCGGAAACTTATGTGTACAGTGCATGAACATTTCAATATTTTATATGGACATGCACTGGTCTGCAGTTCACCATGCTGTTTTCATTTTATACGCTCTGAAATGGATGCCCATATTAATCAATATGGAAAATGGAAAAGGTTTTAGTCAATTAAATAAATGGCCAACGCGAAGCCATATAGACATTGACAAGCACTTTGAAATGCTTTCCAGATGAGGGCCGAGAGCTCGAGTCCACTTCTTAAATGACTTTATGGCAAAACCAAAAAGTCTTCTGTTTTGTGTAGCTGTTTCTTTTGGATGGTGGCCTTGGCAGCACCGTTCCTGTGTTTACATTCCTACAAGAATTAGGTCAGTGGATCTTTTGAAGGAAATTCAGATTTCTTCTTTGGTTTGAGCAGCCTCACAAAGATGAACACATGCTAGATTTTCAATTTAGCCCTCCTTCATTGCAATCTTAGATTGATTGTAGTGGGGCTTGCTGAGGGCTCACTGTGCTAGTGGATGTTCTGAAGTTAATTTGTAACAAGGAAATTATTCTTTGTTTATTCTGTTTTTTTATGGATAATCCCCTGGTCTTTTTTAAAACTTATAATTTTAAAGTGATTTTGTCTATTGCACAATAACAAGTCTAGGCCTTTGTAGCTACACCTAACTAGATTGAGTTATATAGTGGAATTTGGCTATTTGTGAAGAATTGTTATTTAATTTAAGTGTATTAATATTGATGGATTTAATTACTCACAAATGAATCAGTTTTTTTTTATTACATCCATGTCGCTACTCAAGCTCTCTGGTTAATGTGAACCTCTCTGCTTTAAAACCATCCATCCAACTAGTTTTACAGTGGGGCTACATGAAAAAGCCGGGCATAAACAATGAACACAAATGGCATTTAATGACTTTGTTCCAAAAGGAAGTGGAGGGCTAGAGTAGGGCGTGGCTTCAAGTGCAGCTGGAGAAAGAGAGTAGGACAGGAATGGGTGAAAATGAGGGAGGAGAGAGAGAGAGAAGGAGAGAAACACCAAGGGGGCAGGGAGGGAAGAAATGTGTATGTTGGAAAGTTGCTTGCCTCCCATGGAGTGGGATGGATAGATTGGGAGAGGTATGTGGGAGGGGAGATGAGTTTAGGTTACATGCAGAGTTCCTGCTGTCACGGGAGGAAATCCTGAGATTGGGTCAGCTTAGCTTCGCTGTGTCTATTCCATCTGTTTTGGTTTCTTGTTTCTCTCGTTTTTAAACGGATTTGTTTTAATGGTCAAAGCAAATTAATGTTTTTCACACGTTCTCCCCAGCTGGATTACACACTGAGAGGTAATGTGCGTTTTCCTGTCAGTTTACTAAAGCTGAAACAGCTTTTCTTGTTGCAAGAAAGCAGTTATTTACTATGAACTAATATTAGGATAAGGTGCAGAAGGTACAAGTCTATACCCAGCAGCATATGCATTTACACATTTACTTTGCTTTCTTTCTGTTTAAGTAGCTTTGTTTCAGTTTTTTTGCCAAGCTAAAACTGTTTTGTAAGCCTGACTTGTATTATGTAGTTATAATATGCTTTATTTTAAATTTAGGAACTGTGCTTTATGCACACTGCCTTTCTTCCTCCTTTTTCTGTTTACAGTGTCTTTCGTAGCACTTTTTTCCAGTTCTGCTATATATGTTTAATCATATTTCAACCAGGCAATGTGGTTGATAGTCTTAGCCATTTCTGTCCTGTGCAGTGATGTGGTTGTTCATGTCTTATTTCAGAATTTGTTTAGTTGAAAGCTTTTGATGGCATGATGTACATGTAGCCACAATAATTACCCACTCCATGCAGTTACCTATGAGGTAGATGTTCGTACTTCACTACTCTGATGGGAAAAAAAACCTCACTGACATGGGGTAAGGCAGTGTTTTGGCAAACTTACTACTATAGTTCACATCATTGTTTATGTTATGGACATAGATTGTCTGATCTGATGCTCTGGTTGTCCTGTTGAATAATCGTATTGATCCTCTTATTACCATATACATGTATGTGTAGATTGAAGTATGTGTCTCTTGAGAATAGTTGGTGGTGAATAGGAATTTATTTTTAACTGTAGTGATTATCCAGTAATCTCTGGATTGTAGTGATTAACTAGTGATCTCTCTTTAATGTATATGATCTGTCATAACTGTTGAAAAGTAGTAACCTATTATGATTGTCAGTGGGTTGGTTTAATTATTTGTAAATGATAATAAATGCGTATTAAACAGCTAAAGCAGATGATCCATCTGTTAGAGGACCCATCATGCTCAACAGGATGATTTACTTGTGAGAGTTTGTAAATGAAAACTATTATCTGGCTGAAGGTATTCACGTGCCACTTTTTTATCAGCAGCAGAGATGTTGTTTGTTTTGAATATACAAGTGCAATATCTTGAGGTTTTGAAATAATGTGCAGTATATTCAGTGTTCATTTGTACGCATACACATTTTCACAATCTCCACAGTCTGCAGAGTCCATGATGCCATGCACCCTAATAAGGTTCCCAGAACCTTTGGAGGTAAAATAACCCTACAACATCAGACTCGTTCCCCAAACCTAACAGTAGACATCAGGTACTTTGCACTGTACGGTAGTCATTCTTTTTTTTCCAAATCCACCTTGAGGTGTTGTTGTCTAAACTAAGCTGTCATTTCATCTGACATGGTTTTGGAGACTTTTTTTTAACTCTCCAAAAGTGATATTTGGGGAACTGTTTTGCATGTCTTGCAATTCTCGTGGCTGTGCTTGTGCATATGTTTGTCACAGTTCCAGTTGATTGGGACTTTTAATTGTTGCTCTAACTATAGAAATTGGCCTTTTCAGATGAGAAGCTTTTGTTACCCATTTTCTGACACTTGCCTTTTGCATGTTAAAGAATGACTAAGATAATTTCTTTCAAATGTGGACTATTAATGGAAACATGCTTTGGTTACATTAATTAAAAGGAAATTAGCTTTTGGTGAGGGATTTTTTTACTCAGACTAAATGTATTTGTCCATATTTTTAAGTGTGTATTTCTCATAACTCTTTTTACTCACCATAACGAATAGTGCCAGGAATTATAGTGCGGACTATATTTATTTTTTGTACATTCCACTATGCATATATAAATATTTATTATTTTATACATTAATGCTGTGTCTGTATATTATAGATACTATTATTTTTATATGTTAATTCTGAGTTCATATAGCTATGCATTCATTTGTACATTCACATTATATATTATCACTGCTATAAATACATTTACTGAATCTGTAGTTTCCGTTAGTAGCATAATCATTTAGCAAATTTTGTACTTAGTATAAAGTAAGTTATTGTAATAAGACGATAGAACTTTTGTAATTGTATTTTGTTCTTATTCTCCCAAGTTTGAGTTAACTTTGTATTACCTCCTAAAAGTTACCTCCTAACTTTTTATTGTCTCCTCTTTACATAATATTTTCAATACATATTCTAATAGCGGAACAGAGTAAATAGCATGTAGAGCCAAAGCACAAGCTTTTGTTAAACAGAACTGGAACAATAGCTCAATAAATATTAATTTCTGGTTTATTTAGTTATTAAAGTTTATTTAGCTTTTTTTTAAATGTTGACATTAATTAATTATATTTGAAATTATATAACTCATATATCATATATGACTCCTTCTCTAAATACAGATTTCCATTGCTAGAGTGTAAATTTTGACCTTCAATATAGGCATGGAAAAAGATGGGCATAAATTTATTTTGCCCTGATAAAACCTTTCATAAGCTAAGAGCAGAAACCTCTAAGGGAATTTGGAGGCAATTAGAATGGAGCTCTCCACTACATACAGAAGCCATCACACGCGGTAGTGATCAATAATGCTCTCTTAAATGAGGCCTGCTTCCTGGCAGCGAGATGGAGAGAGCATATGAGAAAAACAGCGATAACACTTCATTGTCAGCTAGTTTTTCCTTATCAATATTTTAGGAGGATACTTCAAATCTAAATTGAAGCTGATTACTTTGTTCCACTCTGCTTTTTGGGATTGTCATGTAGACTTGGTTATCTAATTAGCTCTCAGTTCAAGCTGCTGTAATATTAAGATCATTTTTGAGAGACAGAATGTGCAGTGATGCTTTGCTTTGATATAATCACTGAAGCGTATAAGAAAAAAAACATATATTAAAAATATCCTGAAATCAAAATCTTAGGTCGCACCTTTCATTAACGTCCTCACACCTCCACCACATGTCCAGAAAGCTGATGTGAAAGATACGATTTAGTTTGATCTGAGTTGGTCAAGAGTACTAACCCAGGAAAAAATGTACTGTGAGATTTTATAGTAAAACTGTAAATTGCTTTACGGTTTTAATGTAAACTTTCACAGTTTGACCATACAGTCTACTATAAATGTTTAATGGTAATTTGGTAATTTCATGGTTCTGTTGTCAAATTTCACAGTACATTTTTTCTGGGAAAGGCTAAAGTCTTATCTGTAAGTCAAAAAAACACTATTCAAATGACTTGTTTTGCTAATTCTTTAAATAAAATGAAGTGACTTCAAAATGACTTTTGTAGGGAATAAATTCAATTATTATCAAAAATGCATGACTACTGTCCATTTGAGGACTTTTAAGATGTATGCGTTAAAGTTTAGACAGTCTCTCAATATAATTGTTCCTTACGGCCCGCTAAAAAATTCAAAACTCTAGCTTATAGAGTGCTTTCTTTTAAATAAATAAACTTTATTTATATATAAATAATAACCTTAAGTTTCTTAAGTCACAGTCAATGAAGGCCATCTAAGTGTCTTAGTATTTAATATCTTGAAGTGGTTCCAGGTTGGTTTTGAAGCCTCTTTAAATGAGTCTTGTTGTAATATCCAAAGCCAGCTTAGCTTTTTTTATTGTCTACTGGACAATGATGTCCAAAATTTGTTAGTAGATCCATTATTCCCTTTATGCAAACAATAATTTAATTGCTACTGGTTGCAAACCCCCCCCCCCCAAAAAAAAAACTTTTATTAAAACCTTGAATTTGCCATTACTGCTAGACGATTTACCTAGTGTTATTAACAGATTTGTAATCAGATTTTGCACAACCGTAAATGCAAAATGTATGACTTCCTGAGTAAACGGTAGCGTGAGGATGAAACTTGTTTGCTGTAGATGACTGTGTGTGGGGCGTGTGCTTGGGGAGCTCCCACTAAATGACTGATGATTGATTGCTAATTTGTAGGAGGCTGAAATACTGTACTGCTGACCAGCTCTCACTACAAGAGTGGATTTGACTGCCACAACCAAGTGTAGTGGCAATCAAGTGATTGCTTCAGCACTCTCCCGGAATCTGTAGGGTACTGGAAAATCAGGCCGTATACATGGGCTTTTGAGAGATAATTATATCTGCATATTTTCAGGGTTAGAATATTGCTCCTTCATATGCCCAAATGTCAACGTGCTTTTACATTTACATCTACATAGTCATACCCATTATACTTTGTTTTATTACAATGCCTATTCTGCTTATTTGAGGAATAGTACAACAGGTTTGCTTTTTTGTTTCCATAAGGAAAGTGCAGTATCGGGGGCTAGTGAGGATGACTTCGGCTGGGGCGATGCCGCCCTCCCCTCCTAATCGCTCAGTATCCCAAGACTCACAGGATTCCATGGAGGATTACTGGAGTGAGGTGCGGAACATTGAGGACGACTGCCAGGAAGCTCAAGAGGAACTTGAGAAGGGCAGCATGGATGGTGAGTGCAGATCACAGAATGATCTGTTACTTTATTGAAATAGCATTTTTTTTACATATTTTGAAATACAGAGATATATATAGATCAGAAAGGTATTAGGATTGCACTTCCAAATGTTTGTAACGACTGTTTTTTGTCCATTTTGTGTTTATTGGGGAGGCATTCAACTACATTTGACTTTCAATGTGGAATTGAGGATGGAATACTACTGCATTCATTTGCATAGACTGTTTAT
Organism: Parotocinclus spilosoma; assembly: GCA_033117975.1. NCBI lineage: Eukaryota > Metazoa > Chordata > Actinopteri > Siluriformes > Loricariidae > Parotocinclus > Parotocinclus spilosoma. The sequence continues at coordinate 7,787,286 of JAVSBV010000001.1, forward strand.
CCTATAAATAAAGATTTGTTTAGAATGAGCAACAGTGCGCTATATTAGTAACCCCCTGCATATGCAGGGGTCTCCTGCCAAAAACCTGTTTTGGGGTGGATTAGTTTCAGTGGCTTTGGATTCTACAACCACCCCCACCCCCCTCGCGTTGGATCGGTGATCCATTTTTTTTTTTAAGGAAACACGCTTCAGTGCCTTAGTGCCATCTGTATAAACCATGTTTTGACACATGATTCTAGTATATAGGTAGGATTGTCTTTAAAACCATTACATTTGTAAGTATTTGTTTACCTTATAAATATAGTCAATACATAAAAAAATAATAATGTTCTGTTTATGACTGACTATATAACATGTATAAAATGTTTTGCCTTATTTAAAAGAATCTGTGTTGGCCAAAAGTCTGAGACCACTAATGAAAAATGTTTGTTTGGATGTTTGTGTCCAAAAACACATGTCAACTATTTGATGATCAAAGAAGATAAATGAGTGATGACGGTCAGGGACTTGAGTCCATAGTTACTTGGCCAAAACCTCTTTAATATTGGTACAGACAAAGCCAAATGTCCAGCAATATATCAAGATGAACTTTTCATAACAAGTGATCCTTTGATAATTATGGGGTACCATCGATGGTAAGATCGATGGTGATCTGGGAAAAAGGAACAAGAAAATTATCTTAGACAAAAACATCTATTTACTGACTTTTTCCAAGAAAAAAAAATACACCACTGAAAAAGGCTGGTCATCTAACCCCATGAATTCAATTATTTTCTGGATTATTTGCTTAGCCTTCTGACTGTCACGCTCATACGGGCAAGTGCTGGCAAGTGTGGGCTTCATTAATTGTCATCTAATTGTTACTTTTTGTAACAAGGATTAATACATTTTTTTAGAACCACTCTCCTTTGTCTCGTTGCTTGAATGACATAAGTAAAAAATACATAAATAAATCCAGAAAAAAATTGTGAGTATGGTAGTTTTATATTGACTTTATTGTATTTTATTAATTAATATGCTTTGTTTATTAACTTAAAGTTATAAAATGTGACCTGAAACTTCCCTTCTAAACCTGTAATTCCCATGTTAGAGGCGGAAATGGAGGAAGCATGGCTGCATGATGCAGGTCTCTCCACACTGGTGTCTGGAACTCTGACTGATAGTCCTGCTGAGGCCCTGCTGTCCACACTCACCCGATCTCAAGCTGCCTTGGTGAAGAAGCGTCTGGACAACTATACTCAAACCCTGCGCAAGAGGAACAAACAGCCCATACGCCATGTCCGTGATGTTTTCTCCACTGCTGACTCAACGGTGAGTAAAAGGCTGTAATAAAGCACAATTGAAGCAAGTTTGCAGTGATTGATATTTTGTGGCCAACACCAGAAAGCTAAAGCGAGAGAGAATAAATGTAAAAGTCAACAGCTCCTTCTGTCTTTCTTTGTTTCTGTATACTGTCATGCATACTTTTTATACAGAAAAAAAAATCTGAATCAGCAGATCATGTATTTTAAAGAATTGTAATCAGTGCATCTATAGTTCATACCGTTTGAACTAAAATAAAAGTAAAATAATAAATGAATGTATTAAATACTGCAGGTTATTTTCTTTTTAATTTGCATTTTCAAAAAACGCACATTGTATTTTTGGGAGGAGATGTGGGGAGATGATGAATGCATCAATCCATAATACATTACTGATCTTGATCAGGCAGTGGATCAAGCAGCTATGTACTCTCAGATGCAGTTTCCCACAGTCAGAGTGGAGATCCTGAGGCACTGTCCACAGGAACACGAAAACTGTATCGTTTCGAAAACGACTGCAACGTATAAGAAAATATGTGCGTCCATGCGGAAACCACTGAAAAATGCTGTCGCATGCATACTGGAACCATTGGTGGCACTGTCATACTGCCACAGCAACCACAACCAAATGTGCATGGTGAAGAGGAGCAGAGGGGTTTGTTGTAGAATCCATAATAAAGCCAGTATTTGCTTTAGTATGAATGCAGCACTCTACGGTGCAATATTTGTTGTTGTTCGCAGAGTAAAGTGCATGCGGGTTACAGAGAGAGGTGGATCTACGACGTCATAGTTTCAGAAAAGATGCACGTAATTTTTTTTTTTAATTTTTCCACTCTGGAACCCTTTTTCAAAAATGCATATATGATGAAATTCTTGTGGATGTGTTTAACCTCTCCATGTGGACAGGACCTCAGATGTCAGTTTTGTTCATAAGCAAACTGATAAGGCTGACAGCTGTGCTTAGCACCAGGGCAGGACAAGCAAGCCACTCATTGGCATGCCACCCATTTGTCCAGTCAGCTGTTGTGATGCTCATCCTGAAACATGACTTTCTTACACACAGAGGCTGGAATGTGGTTTGACATAGGAAAGCCAAAGATCAAATAAGCCAACTTTTATGTTATGACATTTAGATCTAATGGATAGGCCTAAAATCATTGTCATAGCTGACATGAAGCTGCCAAGTAGGTCATGTGCTGGGACTCAAAAATAAATGGAGGAGCAGTGCGACTCTGTGACTAAAAGCATTCAAAGTTGATTACAAACTAAGCAACTAAGCTGTCAGTTGCTTACCACACTGTTTATATATATATATATATATATATATTGACTGAGACAGTCTTTATGTTACCAGAGAATGAAAATGTGGCGATGACTCACAGCCAGCTAGATTGAAAGCTGAACTGGTCATAATGTGCCTTTCTGATAAACTAGAGGCAAAGCAAGTAAGGTAAATAAAAAATAGCAGAAGGCAGAAGCTACAATTCTGCAAAAATGAACCATGACCATCTTTTATGATACACAATCATGTCTTTGAGGTTTGCTCTTTTAGTTATGTCAGAATGTTGTTTATTACACATTATTGATATCCATAATGTTGGATGATCTTTCTAATTTCTTTCACCTCACCACATTCCTAATGAACTTCGTGTTGATCTGTGTTCCCTTTTCTCATCTCGGGTACCTCAAAAACATTTAGTCATTTTAACTAATGGAGTGAACTATGCGAGGTAAAGCATAGAACAGAAAATCCATGCTAACTGTGTTAAACAATGGCACCCATTCACTGTACTCAGCATAAAAGTGTTGAATTGGATTACTCACAGTGAATTGGTGAACTGGTGTTTTTCCTTTATTGCTTTTGTTATTAATGTCTCTTAGAATGCATTCAGATTGAGACTTGTTAATCTGAGTGGTCATTAATGATTAAGTTGCTTTGTTCTTACAGCCTGCTGAGCCTACCCCCCCAGTATCACCAAATGGCCCAGTTGTGCCAAAACTACCCCACTGGTCACCCCCAAAAGGTTAGTTTGTAACTTTTAAAGACACCTGAGTATTGGGCCTTGGAACCTAGAGTAAAAAACATTTGTGTGTCCTTCTGTGTTATAGCTCGCCAGTCATGTCCAATTTTCACTCCTGTGGAGAATAATGTGTTAGAGTATCAGCTGGAACCAAATATTTTGTCCTTTGAAGTACCATACTCAGATGGAGTGACTGCACACCGAAAAGGCCGTGACTGCCAAGACTGTCAGAAGATTTGGAAAGGAAACAAGGACATACCTGTAAGTGTTGCTGTTCAATTACTCTCTGCAGTCATACTCCGCCATCCACTATATACTTTTCCTTTTTTTTCCTTTTTTCCTTTTACTATATATACTATTCATGTAATTGATTGATTGTCTTCCCTGACAGACAATTAACAAGGGGTACACAGTGCTACTGGGATGCTATGAAACTGAGAATAAATTCTACTAAATATCAACAAATCCTGCAAGTCATTTTTCTGCTGTACATAGAAAAAACCTAAGAATATTACTTGTTCTGTGTGAAAGAGTGAAGGAACACTTGCTAAAGCCAAAATACAAAGGCTGGCAACTATAAACAGTTTTAGTGATTATTGTTTTTCAAAGGGCTTTTTTACTTTATATTTTGACCCCCAGAAAATGAGGCCCCAATTATGTGCACATTACACTGCACCTATTGTTAAATGTTTCTCAATTTGTAACATTCAGTTAATGAACAGTAATTAAGCTTAAAATTATAGTTTTCCTCCTTTGTGTAGAAAATCAACAAAACATGATTGTAAGGATTTTCATTCTATTTTATTCAGACATTTCAGATTGTGAAATCCAAGCAGGGACTGACCAGAGTGCAAGATCTGTCCTCGGAAGACCTCAAGAAGATAGGCTACATTTGCCTGATAGAACTAACCACTTTTTATGATGCCCTGGGCATTGAACTAAAAAGGAACCGGACAGTTCGTAGTAAAGTCCGGGGTGAGTACTGATAAAACTGCGCCTCTTGTTTCCATGCTTATTTTTTTATATCTTGTAGTTGGTGTAAACAGTGCTTTCTTGTCTCTGTAGAAACAGGCATTTTTGGAGTTCCTCTGACTACACTTCTGGAACATGACCAAAAGAGATTTCCTGGTTCTAAAGTTCCACTTGTTTTTAAAAAGGTGCGTGGCTTATCTGTTGGAGTTGTTCTTGTTTTTGCTGGACTGCGGCGTATGGGATTGAAAGGCAGCACAGATGCATGTGATGTCTCTTCCTAAAGGGGAAACTTCCACACAGTGATTCTTTGCACTGGTCACTGGTCATTTTGGAAAGTCCTTGATCAGCATTTCCAAGCTCCAGGCACAATTTGCTGTCTGTTATTATCCTAACCTGCACAGCGCTTTCTTTTCATTTGTAACAAAGCCTTTTTAAGATATACAGTATAAAGTTCACTTTATAAGATACAACTTACTAGTACCGTTTTTGACCCACTTTTGCCTTCCAAACTGCCATTATTCTTTATGGCATAGATTCAGCAAAGTGCCAAAAACATCCCTCAGATTTTTAACATGATAGCATAACACAGTTGCTGGAGATGTGACTCTCCCACTCCACTGGTCATGTTTAGTAAACCAGTTTGAGATGATTTGAGCTGTGTGTAATGACCTGTTCTCCTTCTAGTAGCAGCTGTCAGAAGATGATATACTGTGATAATAAAGAGACTGTGCCATTTAAACAATGCTCAGTTGGCATTAAGGGGTGGAAAGTACGCCAAGAACCATTGATGCAGGGAACAATGAATTAATGCTTTAATGTTGTTTACGCTAATACATCCGATGTCCCTAATGTTGCAGCATAAATTTGAAACTTTTTCCCCCCCAATCTTCAGTTTGGTGAACCTGTGCAAATTGTTGTCTAGGTTACCTGTTCTTAGCTGAGAGGTAGTTGTTGCAGTAGCCCATCTGCTTTAAGGTTTGATGTATTGTGCATTCATGTATGGTGCATGTCTTCATACCTTTGTTGTAACAAGTGGTTATATTAGTTGCTTTCTTTCAGCTAGATTTTTCTGTTGGCTTGTCTGGCCATTTTTCTTTCACCTCTGACATCAACAAGGCATTTTCTCCATTAAAAAATTGCCTTTTACTGGATATTGTATATTCTTCAGACCATTCTCTATAAACCCTAGAGATGGCTGTGTATGAAAATCCCAGTAAAGCAGCAGTTTCTGAAATGCACAGACCAGCCCATCTTGCACCAACAACCATGTAATTTTCAGAGTCACTTAAATCACCCTTTTCCCCCATTCTGTTGCTCTGTTTAAACTTCAGCAGGTCACCTTGGTCATGTCTACATACCTAAATGCATTGCTTTTTCTGCATTCCTAATATGCCAGGAGTGTGTGTTTGTCAATGTACTATCTGTTACTGAACATTTTAAAGACAGAATGATTGTGCTCTATTTTCATGTTGCTGATAAAGATAATACAACAGGGATGCATTTTAAATCATAAATGATGCATGCACTCTACCATCAAGGACACTCCTTTTTAAATTATATGATTAAAGAATAATGGGCTATCCCTTCTGAAGTCCACAAAGTTATGAACAGTGCACAGAAGCACTTTCACCAGGGCTTTTACAAGCAAGTCTTGTAAAACATTATATCACCTTATGAAACTAATCCCATTTGAATAGGGCTTTATAGTGTGATAGTTTGAATAACAACCTTTCTGCAGGGAGATGTGTGTAACTACAGAATTATTGTCAAACCGGTTCAAGTAACTTGTCTAATTAATACATCTATACTTGTGTCAACTTGGAGGTCGTGATGTAAAATCTAGGGTTAGGGTTAGGGTTAGGGTTAGGGTTAGGGTTAGGGTTAGGTCATATAAATTGTTTATATCACAAATTTACAGCTCTGTTAATATGGCCTGTACATGTTGTTAGTTCTTTCTGGTTATTTGATTATGCACATGAGATCCAAACTTTATTATCATGATTGAGTAGCACGTTACATATTCATGAGGGTGAACAGGCATGTCAAACTGAATAAGAGTACCACACATTAACTCTTCACCCAAGACTGCCAAAACACAGAGTGATGGGGCAGAAACAGGATCAGATTTTCTCCTAATTTTTGTGAGCAGTGTATTTAATGCAGTACATAGCCCCGCCATGAAATATGTTAAATCTTGCGTGTGTAGTAACAACCAATCAGTAGCGGATTATATTTCTGCTCTGCCAAACACTGGTGGAAACTATAAAGTTGTCTACAACTCGGTTACTTCATTGGGCATCATAATATTAGTTGCTTTTCAGAGATTAAGCCTAATGTTTGCGTAACAGAGAATTCAGTTTTTATGGTGTAATATATCCAGTGTTATTTGCTTTTTAGAAAGAATGTGCAGAAGAGAATGTTGCAGTGTGAGAAAATGAAAAATGCTGTGTATCTGTTTTAAGGTAGAGTGTAGGAGGGAATGAGTTCAATAGTCCACCTCATGCTGAGAATATTGCGTTCCATATAGCTTAGGAGAAACCTGATCCAGAAGGGAATTAACTAGAACATTCCATTATGATGATGAAGTAGTACAAAAAAATCAGCACTACAACTGTGCATTTGATTAGTGCAAATTTTGTTATGACATGCTTTTATGTTGTAATGAATGGGTTTTTTAATTAGTATTTGTGGTATGGCTGGACAGTCATTTGTGTAAAATTGGTTAAATGATCATTGATAATGATAATAAATGATAATTTCTAAATATCTTGGAATGGAATGAGTATATACTGTCATGCCATGCGGTCCTACCTAATGTAGTTACACGCTAGAAAATTCTAGCTGCCGCCACATTTCATCAGCTTGGCAGGAGGGTTAACTGTTTGTAGCTAGTGCTTTATTCATCTCTAAAATGTAAGCATCTGTTTTTACATCAACTGTTGTCTAAAGACATCCAACACTTTAGGGTGCCTGTGTGTTCAGCAGTAGATAAAACAATGTGAGTGCTTTTAGGATAAGAGAGGAGAGTTTATTCACCTGTGTATTCTGTTTAGGCTTCACTGCTTGAGCGGGAGTCTTGCAGTCTGATTGGCTTATCAGGGAGTAAGATAAGACAGTTTGTATCTGTTCTTAAATGGACTGGAATGCTGAAATAGTGCACACAATCCTCCAAGTTATCTCTGTACGGCGTGTCTCAGAGAGCATATGATGGAATGAGGATGGCTCAGAATCAGTAGGCCGAAACGAAAACAAGCGCAACTATGAAGATGTGGAATGCTATGCTATTGCCGTATTGACCAAACATGGAACTCCACTACGGTGTGTTATTGATGCTGGATCATGACATGTTCTCTCTCTGCAGCTTCTGTCAAAGTTGGAGCAGACAGGTTTGCAGACAGAAGGAATTCTCAGGGTGCCGGGCTCCGCCTCTAGAGTAAAGGTAATACGCAACTTTATACCCGTAGCAGTTTTCTCTCATTTTAAGCTTTGTGCCAGTACTTTCAACCTAATTTGTGTCTACTGCATTACTAGCTTGTTTTTTTAGAATCATGGCCGTGACTTAATTCACCACTTAGAAGTGAATGGTTATTCACTTGTGAAATCCAACACTACAATGAGTGCAATATAGATAGGTAAATGGTAGATGATGAAACAATATAAAATGTTAACATTTCAGGTTTTTTTATCAAGGCTTTGTAGTATGTCTCTGTAACGTATGCTTGTCTCTGAAAAATCAGAAATGAAATACTTTGTTCCTCGCCACTTCACAGTTCACCTTTCGTGGCATCACGGGTTTTCAAAATATATTAATGGAAAATATATAGCACTCATTTTAGCTGTTTTGCGGGTTTTTGCGGAACTTTTAATTTATAAAAAACCCCCACAAAATTTGACAAATATATTAAAAATATTAATTCTAACAATAAAGGAATGTTATAAATTATAAAGTATTATGATTTACAGTAAATAGCGTATTTACTCAGTGAATAAATACTCACCAAATACAAGAAGTAAGACTAGAGCATCGCCCTCCTGAGTCGCTACTTGCCGGCATGACAAGTGTGTCTGCGGTGTTGTGTTCGTTATTTGTGAAAGTTTCATTATATAATTCATTTTAGCCCTACGATGCCATCCAAACATTCTGCAAGTTCTACGACTAAAATAGTGTATTAATACTTACATAGCGTCCCTACTTAGTGTATTTTCGTTTATCGCAGTTGGTCCTGGAACGTAACACCGAAGCCACCCTGCTTTTGAAACTGAAATTTATTAAATTTCATTTATTAAATTAAATAAATGTTTTCTGACCATTTTCCTGAAACTTGTCAAATTCTTGTTTGCTTTAATTCTCTATCCACATAATACGTTTGTGGTAGATGGAGAAAGGGTGAAAAAACATTGGAGTCTGAATACAGTTTAGCTCATAAGAAATTATTTAGACTACTTGGATTTCCTGTTATGTTTGCAACACTGCAGGTTTAGTACGATTGTTCAGAACTGATCTTATGTAAATCAAGATATCATATTTCCTGGTTTGACTTCCTTAATAACTTTGTATTTTAAAAGCCACTGTGTTTCCTCACATTAATATTTGTACACATGGGCATAAATGAGGATGGAATGGAGCACATGGCTATCTGAGTACACACTTATTTAGCTTTTTAGCTGTCTTTGCAAGAACTATTTATCTTCATTGTGAGGTATATGTTAAATTAACCGCTTGTGCTCAGAACTGCTAAAAGCCAGAAGTGTTGTCATGGTCTCAGTGTGTTAATAAAACCTCTCGGATACACCGAAAAGTTCTGAGGCTTTTTTTTACAGTGACATGAATGCAAATTCTAGTGTGTTCTAGCAGAAATGGGTTATTAAAGGGAAAGTATGTTTTTCAACTCATTAAAAGATTAAGAAGATAAGAACTGCACTTTATCCCTGAAACCATTCTTTGACATCTCATACTAGGTGTGTGTAGAGTGAGGCATTACAAAATACGTCCCATTTTATAATTAATATTAAGTTTGTAACTATTTTTTAATAGTATGTTTGAAAATATTTTGTAATTTCCAATCAAGTGTGCGTCTTAAAGCAGTGAGGAGTAAACATGGATATTCCGTTGTCTGATGTATTGGTAAAGGTTTACATTAAAAAGCCTGTCTAAATGGATTGTCTACACTTTCTGATTCCACTAAAATGAACTTACCGATTACAAATCACCATTTGCCTGCATGGCAGATGTCTAAATTAAAGCTGCATGTTGGTGCACCATTTAGTGTCACTGTTACCATAACAACAGAGTAGCAAATAAGTACAGTCAAGGGTGTAGTGAGAATCTAAATATCTTTAGCGTATCCATGGCATTTGGATAATTTGTAGTTATGGGGATACTGGAAAAGCTGACATTTCAATAGTTTTTTTCTGCAATCAATATTTGTTGCAATATTTTAAGAAGTCTTTAGTTTTTACTCGATTTTACCATACGTCATTAATAGAACATGTTGTGATAATGCATTGCTTATCTTATATAATGAGCTCAACTGTGAGTGAGGAAGGTGGAGACTACAACTTTTCACGGAATATGGGTGATTTTAAAACTGAATTTCACAATGAAAATCTCTTTAAATTAGCTTATTAAACAAAAGCTATACAAATAGCTACGCAGCCATTGACCAGCTATGATACATGATATCAGATAGATATGCCATGGACAGAAGCAGTAAAAAAAAGTTGTAGCATGACTCGTTTGATTTAATTTGCCTTAAGTGGCATATTCTGCGATTACATGTTTAGCGATTCATAAAACAATTTGTGAAATGATATATTGTGCAGCCCTATTCTCTAATTTAGAATTGATATAAATGTAGAGTTATATCATAAATGTGCCCACATTTTATTTGGCAATACAAATAATTACAGTATTTGTGATTATTTACATCTATTTGGTAATTATATCTACATGATGATCCCTTAAGCTGCGCGTTTAACGCAAACTGTGGTATCTTGGAGATTAAACCTAGGCTGAACTGAATTGAAATGTATCTTATTTCTCATAAAGGCATTGATATTATTATAATATTCATTGCTGCTGGTTAGAGTAAACCTTTAAGAAAACCATTTGTTGTATGACCTTGCAGCACTTGCGTCAGGAGTTGGAGGCCAAGTTTTATGATGGCAGTTTTGACTGGGAGCAGGTGAGACAAAACGATGCAGCTGGACTGCTGAAGATGTTCATCAGGGAGCTCCCATACCCTCTTCTCACACTGCAACACATACCTGCCTTCACCGCCGCACAAAGTGAGCTTCATTATCCTGCATAGCTTCACTGGAAAACTACACTGCTCACAAAAATTGGGGAATATGTCAAAATAAATCCCCTAATTTATGTGAGCAGTATAGTATTGGGCAACATGTCTTTCTCAACATATAATATGTATGTTGTTTATGCCTTTAGTACATACCCACATACTTTAGCGATACAATGGTGAATAATAAATAGCTCTTTTTCACAAATTAGCAATAATGTTTGTTTCTTTTGACTTTAACTATGTTGTATCTCTTTGTGATTTCTAAAATAATTTGTAACTTGTACATCCAAAGCAGATTGTTGTTTTGTCCTAAATCACATAATATTAGAGATGCACAGATTGCAATATCCTTTCTAACACATACTCGGCCAATTTAGATTTTGGCTCATGACAAGTTTCTTTCTGCCTAAATATTGTCAGTGACGGCATACAGAAATACAGAAACGTTTTGGTTCAACTTTTCTTTTAATGAATGCTTCATTGTTAAAGTATGATAGCAGGGTCTACTGGCTTGTGCTAGTCTCTGCACTCGCTAGCTTTAGCTTTAACCTCTTTGCCTTTCTTAGTTTTGCCAAATATACTGTTTTATGTCTTCTTAAATTCATTGTACCGAATGTGTTTCTCCACAGTTTATTTTTGCTGTGCATGTTTTGCATACAGCACCCTCCACAGTGAAGTCATGGCTGTGTCCGGAATAGATCTCTTCTCCCTCATTAGTATCCCAACTTAGTCATTAGAAATATACTAGAGAGAGACTATTTAGTTGACTAAGTAGCACTTAAAACAGTGAATATAACACTTCAGTCAGCAGTAGCAGCATCTGTTAAACATACTGAGCTGGGCTGAGCTATGCTTGAAACTAAATTATGAGTGAAAGTTTGTAAAAAAAAAAGCACTGCACTGTTTATGTGGTTGTGTTGCCTGTCCATCCTTCGTGATGGACAGGTTAAATGTGAGCGGCTCAGAATCGCTTATATGAGAGTGATTAGCATTTCACTGGTTATGGCAGTTTGCACTAAAATTCGTCTGATTCCTGTCACTGGCCAATCAGTGCATCTCTATATACCACCTTCCTAGTAGTAGAGCAAATGGAATGACTTTACCAGCTGTGGTTGTTACTATTAAAGTGTAATATTTAATATATATCATGAGGCTCAGGTAGCATGTACATGCTGAAAATCATATTGTCATTTCTGTATAGACAGACTTTTTTGTATGAAATAATATTTGCATGGACAAGGTCACATTAATATTGTTATACAGTTAATCAAGCTAGTAGAAGCACGTCATATCACTCATTCCTATTTAGTACAAGCATTATCTCAGGCACAGAAAACTCACAAGAATTACTATACATGGTTTACAAGTACTTTTTGTAACACAGTGTCAGACAGAATGTTTAAAAAGCTGTCCATATTACTAAGCACTGCAGAAGTAGGAGTATTATGGGATTAACAGCTCTTTTTTTCGGGCCGTAACAGATATCTCATCACCCAGACACCAGCTGCAGGCCCTGCACCTTCTCATCCTACTTCTGCCTGAGGTGAACAGAGACACACTAAAGGTGAGAGCTCATCTGCCTCACTAGTTAAAGGTGTGTGTTTGTGTGTGGGCATGTCTATAGTGCATCGTGGTCCCCACAAGGATAGAAAGATATGAAAGAAAGACATTTTTGGAGAAATCTTGCTGGTCCCCAAGGGCAGAATTTTGATTTGAAAATCTAAAGAGTCAAAATTTATTTGTAGGTGTAAATTTAATTAGCTACAGTAATGTTTATGGCCATGGAAAGTCCCCACCTGGATACCGTGACGGACATGTGCATGCGCGTGTGTGGTAGGGGGGTGTGTTTGTTCCAAGGTAGACACATTTGAATGAGCATGCAGTTGACAAACCGGTTGGTCAAGTCTAATGTGTGTTTCATTGTTGTCAGAAGTCTAATCAAAGAAACAAACCTCACATATGAAAAGAACTGCTTATTATTTGCTCAGCACATGGCCAAATATCCCAATATATATATATATATATATATAT
>JAVSBV010000001.1:7802894-7839715 GCA_033117975.1 Parotocinclus spilosoma
ATATATATATATATATATATATATATAGATATATAGATATATAGATATTTACACACCACCCCTCGTCTTCAGAGTATGTCATTTGTTAGTACTCCATCTGACTTTCTCTTTAACCAAATTAAAAGCTGTCTTGTGACTGACATGACTGACAAGACTCAAATGACTGGAATTTGTAATTTGTCATCATGTGAGAATGCGATGACAATGACTAGCAGTCTTGAGCAATATGATTGTGTGCTGACTTTGTTCCAGACTGTAAAATATAGTTATTTAAATCCATATTGAGACAATTCTATGGTCATAGAATGTCATGTTATTAGTTGGCAGATGTTAAGACATAATCATCTATTAGAAGGAAAACGTCCTGTATCTACAGTATTTCTGTGTGTTACTGAGATCCACTGTGAGCATTTCAGTGCATTGTGCTCCCACTGCGCTTATGCCCGGTGCTTATGTAAGATTATTGTAGGCTTTTTCTAGTTTAGTTCTCCCACCGAGATTAGACAAAATTTATTGATCAAACAGTTTCTGCCCTAACCGTGTATTATCTCAATGAACCGTGTTGGATTAGGGTTGGAATCACATTGCAGGTTGGGCCATCTCTGTCAACAGGGCTGGGCAGGTGTGACTTCACTCATTTGTTTCTGTTTCATTCATTTGTGTTTGAAATTTGGTGTGATACTGTCATATTTGGGTCAGATATGGCCTATTTTTCATTTTAACAGAGCATCCATTTGTAAACATGACCCAGATCTGTTGCAGCGCTGCAGTAATGTTTATCAAATTGTTGTACTATAGAATTCTATAACAGATTTTTTTTTTGTTCTAAAACATTTTGGAATAAAAAGTATTTGGCATAGTATTTCTGCAACATTTTGCAGTAACAAATATATACACAATAATTATTTTCTGTTTAAACTGAAAAATGAACAAACCTGGTTTTCGTTTCTGAATGTTGTTGTTGCTCTTAAACAGGCTTTGCTGGAATTCTTAAGGAAAGTGGTGGCACATGAAGAGAAAAATCGTATGAGTCTCTGGAACGTCTCCATGATTGTGGCACCGAATCTGTTCACATCTCGGGGGAAGAAAGCCAAGCAGGAGGAGATGCAGGGGGCGGCAGGTGCAGCTCACTTGGTTTGTCTGCTCATTGTACACCAGGATCTGTTGTGGACGGTAAGATTTTGTAGTCTTCAGCAAAAGATGCCATCAGGTGTGGTTTTGAAAACAATTAGTTATTCTGAATAAATCTATCCTTAAATTCCCCTCTGTTATTCCAAACAAATTATTGAATTCCTTACAAATTCTCCAAAGCTGCCGTGGCCTTTGATAATGGAGTCTGGAGACAGATTGTCTCGAATCACATGCTGAGTTCAAGTGCCTTTTCTGTTCTGAAGTGCTTATTGTTGCCATTTTTTTAGGTACCCTGTTTTCTCATCTCTCATGTGCGGAAAATGAACGAGGCTGCTATGAGCAAGAAGACTCCCAGCTCGGACAAGGCAAGAAGGAAACTGCTGAGGAGACGCAACACAGAAAGGGACAAAGAAAGGAATGAGGTGAGCAGTGAATTCAGCTATGGTTTTATTGATTTGTTTCTTCCTCTGGATTAACTGGCAGACACCATCCTCTGATTACATACTATATTTTGTTGATTTTGTTTTTTACCCTGCTGCATTCAGGTCACTGACCTTCGTGAAGGGGTCATCCGGGTGCAGGCACCGCTTCATGCCAAGATCTCCATGGCAATTCAGCTGAACAGTGAGACAAAGGCTCGAGACGTGATGGCACGCTTTGATTTTGAGAATGGGTATGTGAACATTTCAACTCCACACACAAAGGATAGGTAGAAGAGTGAATCCTGAATTCCTTTTTGCTGTTTTCCAGGCAAGGATCTCAGAACGGCAGTAGAAGACTGAAGCAATTTCTGTATGAAGTTGGAGGGAATATTGGTAAGTCAGTGCCACAGCTAAAAACATGAAAGACACAATTGCCATTGACCTTTGTGTTCTCAAAGAATAATCAGTTGTTAATGAGGGTGTGTGATATTGGGAGGAAAAATCTTGCTTTATTCTGGGATTTAGTTGATAACTGTAATATGACTGTTTTGGAAGTGTACATTTTTTTAACCCATCTCACTAAAGCATGTGAATTGGCAACGTGTCTGGTGACAGCATTTGTTTTGCCTTGTCATCTGTTGCTTTTCTTGCTGGAAGACACTTTTTTGCAGAATGTTTAGACTAAAGATTGCTAAGTGTTTTTGTTTTGGTGTTTTGATTGCTGGTATCTTGGCTGGTTTAAGCCTGTTGTAAACAGCCGACTCCCCAAGTTTGTCAACATCTTCATATTCTGCACTGTGGTTAGTTCATAGATGGTGAAATAAATTAATTGTTGCACAGCCTTCAATGGCAAACGATTCTTACATAATTTGCAACAGTCATCTTTTCAAAGCCAAACGACCTCTGATGACATACACTGAAAGAATGGTGGTGTCTGTATTTTGTCTTCTGGTGCAGTTTGATCCTACCTGGCGACACAAACAAATGTGATCTCTTAAGCCATGTCAGTTCATTAATATATAGTTCAAAAAAAGCAATTACTATTTTATCGTAGACGATCCATATTACACACCCCTAGTTTTTAATATAACATTAAAAAAAAGATGCAAGTAGGTTTTTCCAAGCTTTTAACTGCTACTTTAACTGCAACATCTAAGTAAATCACTTGTTTTTTCAGGGGAGCGCTGCCTTGATCCAGACACCCATCTACTAGAGGTATACCGAGTGAATCCTCACTGTGAATGGGTCCTAAAATCCAGAACCACCTGAGTAATTTTAGTCAATGGCAAAAGGTCAACTATGGATTCTGCAGCTCGTTGGATTCTCTGTGCTCGTTGGAAGGATATGGCTCACGAGGATGAAGAAAGAGCCTCTTTCCAGAATGCTTAAAATATGAAGGTTGGAGGCTGTGAACTCAGTGAAAAGCTAATGCACACGTGGCCTGTTTTTCAAAAGATTTAGGAGGATTTACGTTATTCTGACGAAGATTTCGATTCCAAAGTGCGTCAGAGTTGATGTGGAAATCTGGATTTGAGATGGGAACGCTCCAAACACAGGGCTTGCTTGTTTTTTTCTCCATGGTTTGTGTGATATGATGAACAATGCAATGCAGGACATTGAGATTGTTTGCCAGAAACGTGTGCTCTTATCTACAGTGGCCCTTATGGAAGCATGTTTCCCCGATCTACAGTGTAAAAAAGCATGTACATATAATATTTATACCACTAATTTATCCAGCTATCTTGTGATTTTACTGTGTAAACCAAGACTGGTTCTGTATTATTACGTATGCTAGCTGCATGCTTGCAACGAAGCCATTTAAACTTCCGAGTAGATACAGTATAGCAGCTGATAGTAAAGTGATAGAGTTACCTCTTTACAAATGGCATGGGAACGTTTTAAAGCTGTGCTCGTTAGAATCCAGTGGCTGTGCTGCATAAAACTCTGACTGGAGTGCATAGACAAATGCAGACAAGCCGTTCTAGACACTACACGCTGACATTTTTTGCACAGTAACCTATCGACTGAGGAATTACAAAACAAATGTAAGTATTTGCTATCTAACTTAAGGTGAAAAGAGATAATGAAGTAGCAGAACAGGCTCATTGTGATGTGTTGGGTTTCTTTGCTGGAGGGTTTGGATCCACTGATCCAAACAGAGCTGATAAGGGCTAGTTTGAAATCAGGCAGTGGGCGGTGTTTCCACTTAAAACTAATCAGTTTGTTTGATGTCTGTTTAAAGTCTCTGCTGAAATCTACTAAAGCATCCCTGTGTCACAATAGCCAGACTGACTGACTGATTGCCAACACTATGATTGCTCTAAACACTAAGTATTGTCCTAAATGACTTAAAACAAGAGGGACTCTTTGAAGCGAGAACTGGTTCTCTTTTTGTACTTTGTTAATCAAAAAGCCAGTTTAAGAAACAATGAAGGATTTTTGTAAACTGTAATGTGTTCTGCTGTTACATTTTAATGTTTTTTTTATATTAACATGCTCACACTGCCAACAACTTGTGTATTTTGTTGTGAATATTTAATCTGAAATGCATTAGCAAACATACATAGATGGTTTGCCAGTTCATGATTTTTAGTTGTCACTAAAAAAAGCTCATACATTTACAGCATTTAGCAGACGCCCTTATCCAGAGTGACTTACAACTCATACAGTCTTACAATTTAAGCAATTGTGGGTTAAGGGTCTTGCTTTAAGAGCCTAACTGTGGCAGAGCTGGGATTTGACCCCTGGACCATCAGGTCCAGAGTTACCTCTACCATAGGCTACGCTAGGCTACCGCAGTCCCTTTGCATATATTTGTCAAGTTGTATACAGACACATCTTGGCACTTGGCAATTATCTCACCACTCGTTGTCTGTCAGTCACTTGCTAGGAGTTGTGCCACTCATATGCCCTTTCTAACTGAGATACAGCAGCTGCTGTAAACTTTCCATGTTTTATTTTTATTTTAAATATTCCCGTGCAAGTAAGCCACCACAGATTCTAAGGAGTTTAGTAATAATGGACAACTAAAATTAAAATTAGTAATTGTCACTATAGTACTTAATGTATTTGTTATAAGTGATAGCCTTTGCATTTCATTTAATTATTTTAGTCATTATCTTTTGCTTAATCCACACGGGGTCAGGGGCCAGCCGGTGCCCAGCCGACAACTCTGGGTGCAAGGGCAGTGACATTGTAGGGCCCACACACACACAGTCATGCACTCAGTCACACACTAGGGGCCACTTTAGAGACACCAATTAACCCAATATGCATGTCTTTGGACTGTGGGAGGAAACTGGAGTACCCGGAGTAAACCCACACAGACACGTGGAGGACATGCAGCCTCCACACAAAAAGGATCTAGACCACTGCAACCTGGGATAGAACCCGGGACCTTCTTATTGTGAGGCAGTGGTGCCACCCACCGAGCCAACGTGCTGCCCTCATCTAATTATTGTTTTGTAAATTTTTGTCTGTGTTTATATAGTGACAAGTATACAATACAACTTCATTAATGCATTAAGGAATTAATTCCATTTATGTCATTCATTATAAAAAAAACAATCTCTCAGTACTCTTGAGGTACAGTTGTATTATTAAAATTAGTGTCAAATGAACATATTTTTGCACAGGTTTACAGCATTAATGATAATCACATATTTCTTCCTTCCTTCTAATTGACCCTACTTTTATGTTTTATTTAAGTGTCCTGTATAAGTGTCGATGCGTCACCTTCAGTATAAAACTGTGAGGACCTACTTTCAGTATATTTGTGTTTATCCCTTATTTATAGTGGTTATCCTTTTTGCTCAAATAGGCTTGAGTGTAACCTAGGCACAACTTTAAATTATTGAATTAATTTTAAAAGACAGACCACAAATGCAACTGACAAAAGAAGCATGTACGAAAGAACACGTTTTCCTGTTGAAAATAATCCACAAATCCTTCACCTACAACCCCAATTACAATTAAGTTGAGACGTTGTGTAAACATAAATAAAAACAGAATATGATGATTTGCAAATCCTTTTCAACCTATATTTAATTGAATACACTACAAGTACAAGATATTTACTGTTAAAATTGATCAACTTTATTGTTTTTTTTTTTTATTTTCTTTATTTACTTATTTTAAATTTGATACCTGCAACACATTCCAAAGAAGTTGGGACGGGGGCATGTTTACCACTGTGTTACAACATCTTTCCTTTTAACAACACTCAATAAGCATTTGGGAACTGAGGACACTAATTCTTAAAGATTTGTAGGTAAATTTATTTCCCATTCTTCAACCTCAGTTGCTCAACAGTCCGGGGTCTCCGTTGTTGTATTTTGCACTTCATAATGTGCCACACATATTCAATGGGAGACAGGTCTGAACTGCAGGCAGGCCAGTCTAATACCCACACATTTTTTTTACTATGAAGCCATGCTTGGGATTGTCTTGCTAAAATAAATTGCTAAAATAACAGGGACGCCCCTGAAAAAGACGTTGCTTGGGTGGCAGCACATGTTGCTAAAAGAAATCTTATTACCATTATCACTAACACACCCCGGCCCCAGAAGTGAAAATGTTTAATCTGATTGGACAGTTATCTTGTCTTTAACAGACCCCAAACACTTCAAATATCATCAGAGAGGACATGAAGGCATGTAGACAAATCAAATGAGCAGTTTTGGTTAGTTTGTAGCACTCTTTGTTTGGATATCTCTTAATGGTTAGAAAGACAAGACTGCATGCCACTGGCAGGACAATAGCTGTTAATGTAAGGTCTTCATTTTGTTTGATCAAAATTATCTCCTGCCAGCCATGTTGTCAAGCCACACGATTTGTGTGTTTATGCAACAAAATAAGCCATTGCACAGTATTTGTGCTGAATGTAAAATGACACTCTGATACGTTTCTAGTGCACTATATGCATTTTGGAATTAAGGACCTTACTGTCTTTATACTGCATTAGATAGGAAGCCAGTTTGGTTTAATCATAGAGCTATTTAAATATTTTAGTATGATATAAGTCCTTGAGGATTTTTAATTTAAAAAATACCAAATTAAATTATCTCCTTTTAACTGGAATCAGCTTCATTTTGCCAGCTTAGTAGAGAAAGTAATTATTACCAGAAGTATTACAGAAGACAAAAACGGCTGGACTTTTTACCTCTTCCTAATGAAGACAAATTCCACCTTGCTAAATTTGCTATTGGAAAGAAGTTTCTGTTTCATGCTGCTTTACATGGTAAGAGTTGTGGTGCATATAAATAAACGATGAAGGAAATATATACTGTAGGGGGACCATTTCAGGACACAGCGTAAATCTGTGTGTGAATCCCGGATGAATCAAGCAGCGAAAAATCTGATTAACGACATTGAAATAATTTAAATAATAAGCAGCTTTAAACTGTCATCCTTTTCATTTGTGTAAAAATATATTATTATGTTAATATAACTAATACGCAGAGTTGCTAATTATTTAGTAATTGCTCCATATTGGTACACTGCAGCTTTTTCCATGTACAGCATTTCTATATCATCCCACGCGAGACTGCTGATCGCTTTATTAGGTACACCTACTTGTTTCTGTACTTGTTTATTTTATAAGTTAGAATTACCATATACAGTCGATTCCAGTTAATGGGACCACATCGGGACGCGATCGTTTTGGTCCTAATAACCGCTGGTTCGATTAAATGAACATGCCCTATGTTACAAGACAGGAGGTGCTGTGTACCATATTATTGTACGATTTACACGTATAGCGAACGTACAAACAAGAACTACTGTTTTTATATGAAATTATCAACAACACAATGTATAGGTACTCAGCATGCGAAGCATAATACTGTAAAACAAGTTCTTACTAAATTCCAGTTTAAAGAACGGGTGTGTTCACCTCCCGCTGGTTTTGCTCTTCTCAACACAACTTTTTGGATTTCCTGACCTTTGATAAAAGCATAAATTCTCCCGGTGATCCCGAAAATCCTCCCATAAATCACTGCATATGCTCTAAGTGGCAACTTATGGTTTATTTTTCGTTTTCTTATTCTCTCACATTCTTTGGTCCGATTAAGCAGAATTTTGGTCCAAATAAGCAAATAACATTACACGTATATAATAGGATTTGTTTCGGTACTTTAGGATTTGCTCCGAATAAGCGGCTGGTCCCATTCAAATCTGTTCTCCAATGGTCAGGACCCCCACAGGACCGGCAAAGATCAGGCAATATTTTGGTGGATGATTGTTCTCAGCACTGCAGTGACACTGATGTGGTGGTGTTGAGTTGGTGTGTGCTGCTCTGGTATGAATGCCATATAACTCAGTTTAATTTTGTGACCTTTCAGAATGGCATACATTACTAATCACAATAGTAAACTAACACTGATTAATCGTTTACAATCCAGACTGGAAAAGTATGTGGCACATTAACTGGTAGAGCTCCACTGACAGGGAATGCTTCTTTTACCTGTTTTTCAGACTTTGTTTACCTGTTTTTCAGATCTTGTGTTAGGTCTCAGTTAGGTTAAACAAAAAACAAATGACCATGGAATGTCAAAAGGGTTATGCTTTTTTTAAACTTAGGCAGTGAGTGCATACTCAAATGTGTTAAATAAAGACATGAAAGTACAGATCTTGTTTGCTTAGGCATAATATGCCATTTTATATCAATCATGTGCATAAATATGATACCACATTTTTTATTATTAATGCAAAACTTTAACTTGCTCGACTTTAATTTATCTAAGGCAGGTATATTTAAATACTGGTATGTATGTGCATTTAAATACTGATTCAAGTTTTCTTTATTTCTCCCTCAGTTTCAGTCAAATGTAGTTCTAAAACCTTTTCTGTAAGTCCCTATTGTTTCCAGCACTGGCAGAAAGAAGATAAGCTGAACTCTCACCCTTGTCTGAAGGGGGTACAGAAATATATGTAACAGAAATTGAAAGCAAAAGTATTCTTGTCTGGTATTCCAGACTGGTGACTTGCTCAGTCATTCATGACATGCTTTTTATAAAGTGATGAACATATATAACCCATTTTCAAATAACTTTGCTGCATTTCATTTAAAAAACAGAAACAGGGATAACAGTAGTATCGGAAGATCCTTCAAAAGTTTCAACTTAAAAAGAACTTTGGAAATAAAACCCAAAAATTGAATTTTAGTATGTTAGATGAGACGTTTTAATAAAAACAGTACAGATGGACTGGAGTAAAATTAGGGGTGGTTTAAGCAGCAGGGCAGGAGTGGGGTGAGACCCCCAGGCGAGCAAAGGCCGAGCTGAACTCTAATACATCTGTAATATGACCTTTAGCAAGGCGCAGGTTCCTGATGCAGCCATGGAATGCTGTCCTGGAGGTCAGGCAGCTCTGTTTCACCTCAGCTGTTGGGTCCAAGATGAGACAATGAAAGATTACATACTGCACAACCAGCCAAAATCAAGTATGTAGGGATAAAACAACTGGCCTTGTCTGTACCACTCATTATGAGTTGTGTCTGTTAAAAACAATATAACTAGACACATATGGAAATATAACTAGACCACAATATAACTAGACCACAATATAACTAGACCACATATGGAAAGCCAGAAATGTGAAAGGTGGTCATACCTGGATATCCTCCTATGTAGATGGGGTTCTTGGTCTCGGCCGAGGTGGAGGAAGAGTGTGGGTTTTCTGTGTTCACTACCACTCCGTCCACAACCAGACTCAGGCTGTGTTTCAGCTTCTTAGCCACAAGGGAGTGCCAGCGGCCGTCACACAACAGCCCTCGGCTTCTGGACACGGCCGAGAAGCGTCCGGCACCATTATTCACATTAAATACCACCTGCACACAGAACAGAGAGTATTAGTAACCCCGGAGCCATAGCACAGTCTGTGATAGAGATTAGTAATCATACAAATAATAACCTAGAAATCCACCTAAAAATCTGGCTTTTAACCAATCACTGCTATATAAAATACAGTTATGCACTGTTTAGCGTCTATCAGGATCAATGTCCGTTTACTATAAATGCTTTAAAGTCTCAAGATTACAATGGAAAATGAAAATCGTCTTGTATATTCATGTCTGAATGACAGAAAACTAAAACAAGTAAACCCTTGCGACACCTGCTGTTAGGAAAAATGCAGACTTGAAAGGCTTGAAAGGCAGAAAACTGTTTTTCATTGTTTTTCAATCCCTTATATATCTCTTATATTTTTATTATATTTGTTATATATTTTCATGGGACAACAGTGATGATATGACACTTTGATACAATGTAAAGTAGTCTACAGCTTGTATAACAATGTAAATCTGTTGTGCCTTCAAAATAACTCAACACACAGCCATTAATGTCTAGACCGCGGCAGAAAAAGTGATACCCCGACACCCCTAAGTGAAAATGGCCAAATTGTGCCAATATTTTGTGTGACCACCATTATTTTCCAGCACTGCCTCAATTCTATTGAACATGGAGTTCACTAGAGCTTCACAGCTTCACAATCTTCCTTTTCCACTCCTCCATGATGACAGTTTGTCAAACCACGTGTTGACATTCATGGTTTCCTTAATGAACTGTAGCACCCCACAGCCAGCAGCACTCCTGCAGCCCCAAACCAAAACATTCCCACCACTTACTGTAGGCAAGACACACTTGTCTTTGCACTCACCTGGTTGCTGCCACACACTCTTGACACCATCTGAACCAAATAATTTATTTTGGTCTCATTAGACCACATGACATGATTCCAGTAATCCATATCATTACCCTGCTTGCGCATCATATTTAGAAGAAGCTTCCTTTTGAGATGACAGCCATGCAGACCAATTTGATACAGTGTGTGGTGTATAGTCTGAGCACTGACAGGCTGACCCCCCACCCGTTTAACCTCTGCAGCGATGCTGGCAGCACTCTTATATCTATTTTCAAAAGGCAACCTCTAGATATGACGGTGAACATGTGCACTCAACTTCTTTGGTTGATTATGACGAGGCCTGTTCTGAGTAGAACCTCGGTCCTGTTAAACCGCTGTATGGTCTTGGCCACTGTGCTACAGCTCACTTTCTGGTTGTTGGCAATCTTCTTATAGCCTAGGTCATCTGTATGTAGAGCAATTATTTTTTTCAGATCCTCAAAGATTTATTTGCCATTAGGTACCATGTTAAACTTCCAGTAACCAGAATGAGAGAGTGTGATAACACCAAATTTAACACACCTGCTCCCCATTCACACCTGACACCTTGTAACACTAATGAGTCTCATGGCACCAGGGAGAGAAAATGGCTAATTGGGCACAACTTGGCCATTTTCATTTGGGAGTGTACTCACTTTTTCAGCAAGCGATTTAGACATTAATGACTGTGTGTTAAGTTATTTTGAGGGCACAGCAAATTTACACTAAAATACAAGATGTAGACTGACTATGTTGTATCAAAGTGTTATATCTTCAGTGTTATGTCATGAAAATATAATAAATTAGTCACTAAACGTTAAAGTTGTGCGTACTTTTGTAAAATGCTGTAGATGCATGCTGGGGTTGTATGGCTAGACAGAACAAAATGATGCTGTTTTCCTCACCTGGCCGTTGACTAGCTCCAGTCCAATGGCATCCACTCTGGCACTGCTTACTCCCAGCAAAACCCCATCTAGCGCTGTGGAGCGGAACTCCATGCTCACTGTCACATCAGAGCCCACGTAGTAGCCCTCTTTCACTGAAACAAAAGGGAAATGAGAGAGAACCTTAGTGTTTCACAAAAACAAACCATGGGTAAATCTTATCTCGTATGCTCTACTTCGACAATGAACATCGTCTAATTTTGTCAACACTGATAATTTGTCTCATCTTTGTATTTAATCAATTCAGAAATATCCTAAAAATTATTTACCCATAACCAATAATATATCAAATGAATCAGTTTGTCTGGCTGGATATCAAGCAAATTTGTTACTTCCCCCTTGGTGAAACTACCATTAATGAGCCACCATGTTCATTAACACAAATTTTGTACAAACTTTTAGAAGGGAATCAATATCTAGCTTTATAAGAAGCTAAATGCTACTGACTGAAAGCAGTGTATCCTGAGCCGTTGAAGAAGGTGCCTTCCTGGATGGAGCTGAAGCAAGAACCAATGTCGTGAGATGAAGCTGGACTCTGCAGATTCAGCCAGTTGTTGTTCAGCTTCACCTTCCGCATGCATCCGGCTACACTGTGGGTCACCTAGCAGATAAAGGTCAGATAAAAGCACAGCTGTTGGACAGTGTGGTAACAGGGAATTACAGAGTCTAAGCACTGGCTCTTTAAGCTATTGTGCAATACTATGTGGAAAGACAAACTCTGTATCAGGCAAATGAAGGTTCAGTTTAGAAAATGGATAAACACCAACATTTCCAATCCTTCTGGCAGTGTATCCAACAGGCAGTCCTCCCAAATAGATCTTCCCTTCCACATCCAGTGTGTGGCCTTTAATTGGAGCCCGCTCAGAGTCCACTCCATCAACACTGACTAAAATGCCCTTCTTACTGAAGTCTGTCCTTACCTACATAGAGAAAACACATTACAAACACAGAGTAAAAACTAGGAACACATCACATACAACTCACAGAAAAAACACATATGGAATCATCATGAACAAGGATTCCAAGCTTATCAGAATCTGCTACACATTATACATTTAGGTAGGTAACTGAGGTATAAAAAAAGAGAGATCCTTTAAAACCACTTTAACTTTGAACAACATGGAGTCACATGCATTTAGGTTTTACACATGGCATATCTAAGAAAGAATGAAGTAATTAAGCTCATTCAGCTCACAGAGAATCAAAGACAAGCTGCTGTTGAATTGAACAGATTGCATCCAGACTGTGAGCAAATAACAATAGCAGCAAAAGCTTTGTGTTAACAGACAAACCACAAAGTTTATTTAAACAGGCCTCATACATGTTTGCTGACTGGGAAAATGGATGCATTTATGTACTGAGAAGAATCTGGAACATATTAAGGAAATTATAGAAATTGAAGCTTTTCTTTCATTTTTTTACATTGTATTCTATATTGTAGGAAATGATTTATTGTATGATTTAACTTGTTCTTAATAATCCAATCATAATCAAAATTCTGTAGTTGTCTGATTATTCAAGTAGTCATTTAAACAGCATAATGTGATCTAGAAATCACACTGAGAAATAAGATAAAGATGCCTGGGTTTTATTTCAGCAATAGGATTTCAGATGAACACGGTTGCCACGTGCTCTTGTTGTAAGAACTTTTTCCTTCTGCCTTGTTTCCGGAGACCATACGCTTATCCTATATCTTGCAACCCTGGAAACGGCTATCAAATATTTTTGGGAAAACCTTATAACACTGTAAGACACATGCGTGAGGAAGTAATCATTTTAATGATTAAAGTCTGTATTAAAGTTTACATCACATCCTTCTGTGATACTTTTGGCTGGTTGTGAAGCACAAATCAGATTATTGCATGAGTCATATAAACCCGGAGTTTTCCATGTAAACTCAATCAGAATACTGACAAAATCTGAATTTCTGAAGTTATCGGATTATAAATTGCATGTAAACGCACAGGAATTTGAACCCTTAACCTAGTGCTCAATAGTCCAGTAACCACTGCACACATGATGACCCTGTTTAAACAGTTCCTGTTGATAGAAAAGCTACTGAAAATACCGTAATAATGTTCACTTCATGCTCACTGTTTGTTGGTCAGCAAACAAAACATGCTGGTTACTGTCCCTATTAGTTATTTTCAACTTGACTGCGGCGTACTTCTAGCTGGCCTACATTAACTGTTTTCCATTTGCAACGTTATGCCTGAGCATGAAAACATCAGTGGTGTTCTTTTATTCCCTCCATTAGCACTTAGTGAAGAAACCCTATAAACAATAGAAGCTATGTGAACTGTCTACTACATAATCATTATATGCATATCTACGTGTACTGTCACATCCGGAGTAATTCTGAGTAAGGAATGTCATTAGGCATGCCAAACATTTTAAACGGATACATTTTTTAAATAACTGCAGGTGATTTCACAACAACAAGAAGTGAGTAAGATCAATCAAAAATGTATCAAGGGCCCGAGACAGTGACTCACAGTATGCCATTGCCCATCGTTGATGTGTGTCTGTGTGGTGGTGACAGCAGGGCCTTTTCCCAGGTCACAGGAGAAAAACAGCTTGCCCCCCTGCAGCTGCAGCACTGCAAAATCCTGTTGGTTAGCATTAGCCATGTAGTACAGGATCCCACTGGGAACCAGGGTACGGATGGACATCTCAATTGTGAAGCTGCAGAGAAAAGCAGAAATAATTAAAAGAATGTTTTATAGTGCCATACATTATAGCAGCACCCTCATCAACTAAAGCAAATCAGCTCTGTTAGTACCGGTAAGTTGATTAAAGATCAATATAGGCAATATAAGAGTGATTAAATAATAAGTATAAGTATGTATTGATGTAATAATAGGTTCATACAGCCAGAATCAGAATGGCTCTCTGAGCAGGTTCAGGCTTAGCACTGCTGAATAATGTATATGTAAATAGACACAGGACTCTGGGATTAAGGGGTCATGTCTGTCACACTGCAGCACTGACCTGCTCCACTTCTCATGCTCATAAATTAATACGTGAATTTAAAGTATTATAGCAAAATAAAAACTGTGGTATTACAGTGAAATAAAGACCCTTCTGAAAAGTGGTTTCTTGGCTGCTACCCTTCCAAAAAGGGTGATCCATTGCGAATAAAGCTTCTTTAGACTATAGAAGGGTCAACTACTTACACATTTATTTATTTTCTGGCTGTATTTTAAATAAAAAGACTGAGAAATAATATTACAGGATAACTATAGCATGATCTAATGGTGGCTTTTGCCAGGATGGGACATCATTCCAACTGATGCCTGATTCATGGTATTAGACTGCTGAGCAACCCAAGCACCAAATTATATATTATGCAGCTCTAAAATATGGAGTGCTTACCTTGACCTGACTGTTTTATTCTTAAAACTCATGATCATGTGACTGCTTCTGGAAAGACCAAGCTGGTGGGCATCTGCGATAGTTTCGACACTGTCCATGGCAGCACACTAATGAAATACAATGACCATATTAGTACATGCTAGAGTTGCATCCTCATCATTCTTACAGTGGCTAACACAGCGTTGTTCTGACAAACCATAATGGCATCTAAATTGTACTACAGTGTCTATACACCTTAGGTGCAGTTACTCAAGTCTACTCTTCAGTCATTCCTGAACGCTCTGGCTTTGTAACACTTCTTGTGACCTTCTTACCTTATTAGTCATAGTATAATTACATGATTCACTCTATTTCTGATGTAGAGTGATTATATGTATAGTCTTCATATTTAATAAACTTTTTTCAAAATTAACATTACCATTCTGATACAAAGTACAACTCAGATAGTATAAGTTCATTTCTTTGTATAGGCATTAGTGTACACTCACAGTGGTGGCACCAGGTGTAACAGCACTGAGTTCAGAGGGGGGTGATAAGGTTTTCAGGCCTGGGGCAGCAGTAGGCTCTGTGTCACCCTCGTCTGGTAGAAGCAGCCACTTGGGGCGTTCCTCCAGCAGGCAGCTGTCCATGTCTGCGCCCTCATAACTTACTGCACCCGAAAAGTCCATCAGCCTGCCAGACACAACCACTACTTAATATCTTGTACACTTTATACTGTACATAAATATATCTCAGACACATATTTCTAACAATTATAATTATTCATATTATAAGATAACAGGTGGGATTTGAACCCTGGGCCTTCTGGTCCATAGTCCAGTACCATAACCATTAGGCCACCACAGTCCCACAAAAATCATAAATACTATTCATCCATAGCATTAAACAAACTGCCTAATATTGATCCCCTTGCGCAACCAAGGCTCTTACCTATTAAGGTGTGGACTACACAAAACCTACAAAGGTTTTGAATACTTTATAAGCAGATCCTTTAATTCCTGTAATTTGAGGGTTGGGACCTCCATGGGTCGGACTTTTTATTCCAGCACATCTCACAGATGCTTGATTTTTTTGTATTTGTATTTACAAAATCGATTGCAAAATTAGATGTTCCAAAACATTTACAAAAATTTGATTTAAGTGCAGCTTTTTTTGTGATTGAAATGTTTCTACAGGAAACGTCCACATTATTTTGAATAGATTTGTTTCAGAAATAAAGAAAATATATATATTTTTACTCAGTCATTTAATATATGTTGAAACAACAATAGAGCATTAAACCTTTTTTAGTTTCTTTTCATTGCAGGAAATGCATTATTTACCCTCCAGAAATACAAAAATATTACACAATTATTATTCTTATTATTCCTAAACTCTGTATCATTAATATAATTAAACTGTGAATTTTTAGTATATCCCTATTATTATACCCCTATTATTCAATCATCATTGATTTGCTATGCGGTTGTGTTGTGGAGGATCATTTTCAAACATTCATAGAAATGTGAGCAACAGTTTGACTGGAGACAGCAATTATATCCCTAAGAACTGTAATAATATGGTAGATGGAAATAAAATAACTAATGGGTGCATCATATGCACCTACTAAGTTTCCAGCATGTCTTTAATAGGTATATAAATGCAAGCAAAGCTGCTTCATCTTGCTTTTCGGACTGAATGGTGTCTGTATAACTCACATGGTGTCAATAGCCAAGTTCCTGATGCAGCCGTAGAATGGTGTTGTGGAGGTAAGCAGGTCAGGGGCCTCCCCTGGTGGAATACCTCCGATATAGAAGTTAGTCAGAGTAAGAATCTTCTCTCCAACAGATCCAAGCCTAACAGTATCCTGCTCTTCTTCATCAATATACACCGTCAATGTCCTAGTTAAAACAGATATCATAAAAACAACTCACCCTCAATTAACCAATCAGATAAGTATAGTTTGCAATTAATCCTGAAGTGTATTAAGAAAACCGCTTCACATCAAAGTCAGACCTTTTGTTTCTCTGCAAGATGAGGGAGTGCTCTTCCCCATCACTGAATGTACCAGTTCGGGATTTGACCACCGCTTTGTGCACACTGCCTCCCTCTGCTATGCTCACATGGGCCTCTATTCTTCCTGACACTAGCATCACTGCCAGGAACGACTAGAGCCCGTGAGAGAAGAAGAACAATGTCATTGGTAATTAGACATTCTCATCCCACTACGTCCTATATTATAAAAGACTGATACAGTACACACTGTGTAATGTGGTAATGCTACAATAATAACTATATCCACTAGACTATGTTCATACCTGATGTGTTTGTCTGCGTGTGCGGCCAGTGCCAGAGTTAAATCCTGCCAGTAAGAGGCCGCTGCTGTTCCTGCTGGAGAAGCTGCTTATGAGTTCACTCTGAGGACCCACAGCAACTGCAGGCATCTGTACATAACCTCCACCAAACACAGACACGCTGCGTATAGGCTGCAACACACACACACACACAAACACAAGATTACTGATTAGTCTTAAACAGGTTTGAAGATTCTGATTGCCTTGTTTTCAGGCAATTCAGTACTCTAAGAGTTCACTTCCCATTCCGTTACATTTAAATATTATGTTGCTGATGACTGCAGAAGGTATTACATAATAACATGTAGTATAAGGAACAGTTCAGTACTTCAGTACCTAGCATTACACTGCCCCCAGTGGTAAATATTTGTACACAAATTGGATCTAAATCTCCTTTCATCCACATCACACGCTAATATACATTCTATGCATGTTTAACCTACTTCAGGATCACATTGGAAACGAGGGTGTAACAAACAGCACAGGATAAAATGTGAGGACCAACTCTCCACAGGATGAGTTTATTGCAGGGTGCAGGCACACACACACACTCTTGCCGTGAGACGACAATGCTAATCACTTTGCCACATTGCCGCCCCTATCCACTTTGATCGTTTTATAATTAACTACAGGCTGATTTAAATAAGGGGAAAAAGGACAGAACAATATAAAAGCATGCTAACAAATTCTCGAGTATAGAGTATAGTCTAAGTATGTATGTATGCATGCAAGTGCCTGTATATTTCATAAATATATGGAGCAATTATCATGGTTTGATCTTCTGTGTATTGACCACGTTTGTATTACCATTCCTCTGATATCCTAATCCCACTGTACTGTCGCTTGCATCTTTGACCATACTTATGAATCTGCTTTAGTTTTTGACCCACGATTTTGGAGCTTTTTTACCAATAGACCCCAGTGATTCCACTTATCCATGAGCGTCTCACCCCTCTTTGTCACAGCGTGACAATTTTTGTCCTTCAAAAATAATTATTTGAATACATATATTTTTTAACTAATACTTTTTGAAGGAAATAATAGCACTTGTATGATAAATATACTGTAAAAATGCTGTGGACTATGTTGGCCTAATAGTTAATATACTGGACCCAGTTGATACTGCTGGGTCCTTGAGCAAGGCCCTTAACATTAGAAAATTATAAACCCTTGGATAATGGCACCTGCTCAACAACTCAATAAAAACGTATTTTGCCAGGATATCTTTGCTATATGAACAACTGTCTAACACAAAACATCTTTGCTTCTTACCTTTAAAACACAGCCTTTCTTCACTCCATAGGCCTCTCTCAGTAGGTCAAAGTTTGTGCGTGCAATTTCCACATTCTTAATGCAGCCCACGTAAGAGCGTGCAACAATCTTCCTCCTAAAAGAGTGGGGATCTTATACTTTATTTTTTAAACAGGGTGAAAAGTGAAAGTAAGGAGTAAAACCCATGAAAATTGATTTAAATATTTCATTTGGCACTTTACCTCACTGGTCTAGATGCAGGTAGTCCACCAATGTAGATTGGATCCAAATCGGAGCGGTTAAGATCAGAGGCAGTTCCTGGAGACTCTCCCTCCATGATTTCTCTCTCTGAGGGGCTCTCAGCAGTCATAATGGATAAATAGCCTGTAGGCAAAATGGATTTAAGCTTTGGTATGTGTAATATGGGAAAGTACAGGGTGAGTGAAATTATACAGGACACCAATTTATTACAGAAACAAATCAGAAAATAACATATCTGAATACCCCAGCAAGTGATGGGTGAGGGGTTCTATCTTTTAGGCTATGTCTGGAACCAGTAAAAAAAACAGTACCTTTGCGTTTGTTGCGTTGCAATGCAATTTTGTACCAGACTCCTGTATTGTATGTTTTTGTGGAAGCCAGCATGAGGGGTCCAGAGCCAAGTTCAAAAGCCAGATGCACCTTGCCTTCCACCAACTCAATAGACAAGAAGTCTCTCTTTAAAAAATCAAGGTATTCAAACATAAATAAGATCAAATGAGACATACCATAACCAACTAAACCAAATATTTATGACGTAAAAAGAAAAACATTAACACAAACAAAAGAAATGCAAAAACATAGTTATTATAGGTATTAGTGAGAACATACAGTGCCATTGGAGGCCAAATAGAGCAGCAGGCCATTTGGTGAAAGAGTTTTGAAGAACATGACGATGGTTGTAGAAATAGGGCGCAGAGACTTCTCCACCACTGAATATCCACTGCCATCAAAACTGAACGATGTCTCCTCTGTTTGTGGCCTACAATCAAATACAGCCCAGCCACAACCACACAGAGAGTTTAGTACATACAGTAAGAAAAATGAATAAAATTCTAAATATACACACAAAAATATGCTCACAAAAATATTTTTTCAAATGTACTGTATATTTATTCCTTTGGCAGTCACATTTATCCAAAGTGACTCACAACTGAGCCACCAAGCAGGAGAGGCTTGCTCAAGGGTCCAAAAGTGGCATTTCGAGTAATAGTCAGGCTTTAACGTGAGGCACCACTGTCACTCACATCAGCTAACATAAAACACCTTACTCACTGATTTATTACCTATCTAGTAGTGTGTTGGATCTCCTTTGGCCTTCAAAACCATAGCAATTTGATGTGCCACATATTCTAGATAGAGGTGCTGAATTTGTTTTTGAAATTGTTCTGTGAGAATATTAAGCCATGCAAACCGGATAACTTCACAAATTTGGCACAAATTAGATGAACATACTGGCATTTACTAAACAGCATGTTTATACTTTAAAGAATTAAGATATGGGAACTGTTAAGACCAGGGAAGGCAAACTCACTTTCATGTTCATAGAACCAAACCATGACTAAGCAACCATTTTGCATTGTCCTGATGAAAGTGTTCTATCATAGGATAAACAGCCATCATGAAGGGATGAACTTAGTTGGTTATGCCAAGTATACATTTCCCACACCATTACTACACCTTCAGGAGCCTAAATTGTTGACAAATGACAGTAAGGGTTTATCGATTTATGCTGCTTATGCCAAATTTTAACACTCATGCATGGTGCAATATAAATCTAGTTTTATCTGACCAGGTGATGTTTTTCCATTGCTTAGTAATCCAATTTGTGCCCACTGTAGTTTTGCCTTTCTGTTCACTATTGCCACAGCAATGGTACAAAATCTGATCATCTGCTATTATAGCATATTCACAATAAAGGATGAGGAATTGTGCGGTCAAACATGTTTGGTTGCACCAGTGTGGTTTCCTTGCTCAGTCATAACATTCTCGTTATACTCTTGACACCACTGCATGAAAAAGCCAACAAGTTTGGCAGTTTTTTAAATACTGTCCCCGGTTATCTAGCAACGCTGACCAAGACTTATTCACAATCCCTCAGATTGCTAATTTTCTTATTTTAATGTGGATTTACATTGAAAGCGATCCAAAGACAACTTCCTCATTTGAGTTTCTGTAGCACCCCAGGCTAACATGTCTATTGCCCATAGAAATAAGTTCCTCATATATACTGCTCACAAAAATTTGGGGATACTTTAAAATGAAATATCCCATAATGAAATATCCCCTAATTTTTGTGAGCAGTGTATATACAAACACACAGTATCTATTATAGACTTTTAACATTTCCTTCCGACTGACATTAACGATTAAGTCTTACATAGGTGGAAATTCCGATCATTACCTCATGAAGCATCCACCACAGTTCCCTTCCCTTTCAGCATAGTTCCACAGTCCAATGTTCTTCTCATTCAAGGAGGCTTCACCCACACACCCTTTGAAATGAGTCACCTTCACTTCTGGAGATTTCTTAAAATGCAAATATTGAACAAATATGAGATCACTGAAAAGTATTCCAGATACGCTATTTTAAGTCAAAGTGACTCCACCTACTTTAACATGGTCAGTTAGTCCCCCTACAAACACCCACGTGGACTTGTTGACATCCATGACTGTAGATGAACCTGGTGCTGTTGCCTTCACTTGAGGCATTGGTTCTGAATCTAACTGCTGAACAGTGAGGGAGCCGTGTCTTCCAAATCTGTTAAAAGATATTATTATGTATATATTAAAATGTATGTTGTTCTGAATTCTTCAGTCCGAGAGTGTCAGAGAGTCCTGAGATACCACTGAGCCGAAAATATTGCAATAGCTCAACTCACATTGTTTCAAATTAGATTTATAATTACATTTTCAAGGTTTGCCAGCTATCAACAAACTCATTCTTCCTTACAAAATGCTTAAAAAATGAAATGATCAGCTATATCACTTATGGAAGAAATGAAACCATTAAATTGTGTGTGTCAGTAGGTTCCCAGGACTGGAGTTAAGAAACCCTGAAATAAGTACTGGCGTACGCTGTTTAATGTCCACATTATGTTCTGAGAAACAGAATATTGACCTGATTGGATGTTGATCAGTTATTACCATAATCACAGTGTTTTTTAGGCTACCATTGTTTAAGATGCATTCACATACCAAGTACAGTAGTTTAGACACTTGGTGCTAGTGCTTTATATTTCACAATAATGTTAAAACACAATATGAAAACATTAAGTGCAGTACTGTACATATACTATACATTAATTCTTATTTTTTTATAAGAATTATAGAACAACACAGTATTCAAACAGCATTTGTAAATGCATTATGTATAGCACTTACCTACAGAGAATGCATATAAAGGGTTATATATACACTGTTAAAAAATTTAATAAACACTTAAACAACACAATATAACTCCAGGTAAATTAAACTACTGTGAGATCAAACTATCCACTTAGGAAGAAACACTGATTGACAATCAATTTCACATGCTGTTGTGCAAATGGAACAAAAAACAGGTGGAAATTATTGGCAATTAGCAAGACACACTGAATAAAGGAGTGGTTCTGCATGTGGGGACCACAGATCACTTCACAGTACCTATGCTTTTTGGCTGATGTAAAGCAAATTGCATTGATTGGATGGACATCAAACAGCATGTACCTGTCATGTAATATTTCCTGCTGCCTACCATATGAGTACAAAGTCTGATACATACCGTGTGGCATTGATTCTGTGCCATTTGTTGTTGTTTATTTGAACATTAGGATATTCAAGATTAACATGACCAGAGCCAGCATCCCACAGGAAGGCCACTTTTCCATGCCTCATCTCGAGTGCCATGAAATCCACCTGAAAATTACATAATTTCCAATTACAAAATATTTAGAAGAAACTACTGTTACTAGTAATAAAACGGCTTACTTACACTGGCACTACTGCCCATGTAGAATAGCAGATTGTCTGGTTCAGGAGTCTTCATAATCAGGGTGATACTGTTAAAATTGCTAGAGGTGATCTCTGGTTTGTAAGCACGCACACAATCCCTGTCTGCTGACACTGCTACTTTGATCTGCAACAAAGAATCATTCAAAAACAGAAGAATAATCGTTTAAGATGTGAGATTAGTCAAAATATTCCTTTGCTAGTTTAGAATAAGTCATAGGATATAATGTTGACACAGAAACTATAAAGTTATAATGTAATGTGTATATATATTTTGCATACTGACCGAGGCTGCTTGCAATCGAGCCTGGTTGATCATCTCTTTTATCTCTGACAGGTTTCTACTCAAGTTTTCTCCCAGCAACTTCAGAGGTTTCAGTCGGTCAAACAGTTTCTCTGTCTGCAGCTGGGCCTCTTTTAGTTTTAATTCAGCTGCACTAGCTAAACAGAAAACAACAACAACGATATTTCACGTTTTTAATTCCTGCTTTATTCTGTTTTTTGTTGCAGAGGTTTGGCACCTATCCCAGAGAACATGAGGCTCAGGTTTAAGTTGCCCTGGACAGGATACATGTCCATTGTAGAACAACAGTAATAATATTATTAAAACTAATACTACTAGTACACCAATTTTAATGAAGTTAACATTAATTAAAACAGAATATGATGATTTGCAAATCCTTTTTAAGCTACATTCAATTGAGAAATGCTCAACTGTTGAACAAGTTTATTAGGTATAAAGAGAGCATCCATGAAAGGCTCAATCGTTCACAGGCAAGGATGGGGTGAGGTTCGCCACTTTGTGAACAACTGCATTAACACAAAGTCCAACTTTTGTAATCTTTGGGGGTAAGCCCTACTACTGAAAATGCTTCGATTGTTGGTTTTTCTCAAATGTAATATTTATAACACAATTATTTCCAATACATTAGAAGTCACATAATCACCATAGTAAATTGAAAGTTTTCTCCAAAGTTCCACATTTTTTATAGCAGTATCATGATCACTAATCAATAAGGATAATCAGAATTTGTGAACATTATTATGTGCTTGGTAATTATTCTTGGCACTGCTATGAAAGTAGTCTTCTTTGAATAAATTATTTAAGAACATACCTGTGTTAAGAGAGTCTTTAGCCATGGCATTAACATCACTGGCACTAACACTGGCCAAGCCTACAGCTGAAGAAGATTTCTCTAGCTTCTTATGGTAGTCCTTCAATTCTTTCAATGCTTTTTGTATTGAAGCGCTTGCTTTGGCTGCTTTCTCTTTCGCCTCCAGAACCAGCGGATTAGAGACTGTGGTGAAACATTATGCATTATTGACAAAGATAATATTGAAATATCTGTAAAACCTTCAAAGGCTTCAGTAAGTAATAACTGCAAAGATCATAAAGTTAACATGGTTTAAGTTTGTACTAAAATCCATAATGTCAGACAACATGACTATAATAAAAAGGGTAAAGAATGGAGCAGAGACCCTGTGTATAACCAACATATGGATTGAGACTCACCATTAGGCAATGTCCCCAAACCAGTCAAAGTCTCAGGGAGCATTTTATAGAAGTTCTGCACACCTGTTCTGACGTGACTGAGTCTACTGTTTACATCACTGACATTCAGTGCCAGCCCTGAGTAGTGAAATACACAGAAATAAAATGAATACAGAAATATCTAAAATACACCAAACAGATCTGGACAAACAATATGACTCAGTTTAATTTTGTTTAATGGGCTTTTACATAGCTGTGTGTAGCCACTTACATTCAGAGTAGTTTCTCAGAGTCACACTTTCATCCAGAATCTTGAGACTTCTATGAACAGTCTGTTTGCTCTGATCAGTTAATGTCTCATCTGAGTACACAGTCTTTTGGAAAAAGTGGTACAAAGAATAATACACAAATAAGACACAGACTCAAGCTATATGGTACACTATTTTGTGTTAATAAACTTACAAATGACAGTGAAACTACTAACAAAAACAAACGTGAAAATTATTTAATTCAACTGCTTGGTGTTGAAAATCATGATGCAATATCAGAATGATGCTGCATTTTGCAATTCCTTCAGCACTATTATTGGATGACTCACCATGTTGAGGGCAGAACTAGCATTGCCATTGGCCTGAAAAGCCAGATCTTCAGCCTGCTGGATAGATTCAGTGGTTTCGGAGATCCCCTGATAGGCACTGGTGACATTCAGTGATGCTTCTCTTACTCCAGACAGAGTACTGCACAACAGAAACAACATAATCAGGGCCACAAACATATATCTACAGGGTGAGTCAAAAGTCATCCTTTTATTTCAGAAACAAAACTGAAAGCTAAATATCTAAATACTCCAGCAAGTAATGGGTAAGGGGGCCTATATTTTAGGCTCTGTCCAGAACATATTGAAAGCTGTCATATTGGTTCAAGGAAAAGATTTTCCAGTGATAAGGTGGTCATGTAGAATATCAAAGAAAACCAAAATTATATAATGCATTTGCAATATCTATTGTGGTTCAAAGGTTATCAACACAGAAATTTCAAAAACTTTTAAACTTTCATATCATAGAAGCAGACTTCAACAACCAACACCCAGAAATACCACCAATCAACGTCTGTTTGCTTTCACGACTTAATTTGTAACAATTATAAAAATTTGCTTGACGATTTGGGAAAATATTCTTCTTTTTAACTCCAGATGATGCCACTGTTAATAAGTGATCAAATTAAGAAAGGTTTAGCCTCATCAGTTATAAATTCATGCAATTATAAATGTCATATTTAAATGTTTTCAACGTAAAAAATATAATTTATCTTTATAAATATTGATTTACTTCTTATTAACTATGTGCATAAATAGGAACTATGTTGGGTTATGATCTGTGTTTCACAAAGATACTTTTAGGTGTTTAAATGGATATTAAAATGTAGAAATGTCAGCTTTACCTATATAGACTTACAAGTGCCAGACACCAGTCCTTTGACCGCTGTGACTACTAGCAGTGCTACACTGGATTTACCTACTTTAAGGTTTAAAAGTGTTGCCTGTTCTGGAAATAAGTGTTTCTTCAACTTCCTTTCTGTGTCAGTTTGTGTGATTGATGTTACACAATGTGTACATGTTTGTTAGTTGTCATGAAGTCCAAGAAGTGTAAAAGAAGAAAAGATCAATCAGTATGTGAACAACCATAGTGTTGTAACGCTATTAGAGTTATCTGCACAATAGTATAGAATATATTCTAGTAGTAACAACATATGTGGTAAAAACCCTACATACGGCACAACTGGGAGAATATCATTGCTTGTTTAAAATTCATGGACCCTGACCTGTTCAATTCTTGTGCCTCTTTGCTGAGTGCTTGGGCATGATCCTCTGCTCTGTAGACTATCTGTAGGGCATCCGTTTTGGTGAGCTCCATCACTAGAGTGTCGACATGCTTCCTCAGAGGCGGGCTCCACTGTAGCAGCTCATCCTTTGCCTCCTCCATCCTCTGATTAACCAGAGACATTTAAAATGGTTCAACAACTTCAACATCCAGCAACTAATTCCACTATCAGGCAAATTACACAACATGCAAAAATGCTGTAACTGCTAGAAAATTTGCCAGAATTACAGCATTTTTGCATGTTGTGTAATTTGCCTGATAGTGGAATTATTTATATATATTTCAATGCACTGCTCACAAAAATTAGGGGATACTTTATTTCTGGATCTTTCCTTTTGAAATACCCCTAATATTTGTGATGAGGTTATTTGGTAAACCACGACTGTCCTAAAATGGCCATTTACCTCTAAAATATATCACTAGTGGTTAGTTGGTGTGCACTGTGTACCATCTGACGTATCACTCTCAATACACTGATATCCTCAAGTCTTAGCACATTGATGTAATAATTAAACACTGGGTCTTACCGCTGTCAGATTGTGCATGCTTTCAGCAACGTTCAGTGCATCACTTAACAGGTCCTGAGCTTCCTCCAGACAAGTCTCCACTGACTGGTTTAGACTATACACATCATGCTTCAACAACTGTGGCAGGAATCAAATGTAATAAATAAAGAAAAACGCTTTATTTCCTATACACAAATCCATCCCCAAACACAAAATCAGAATGAGTATATCTCACCTTGATCTTCTCCAGATTAGTGTAAATGTTCACCAGAAGTTCTTCTGTATGATTATTGCGACTCATGGCTGTGTGTATCAGCTCCTGAAAGTCCTGGCTGTACTGGTTATGTCTGGCTAGTGATGTGGTGATGTTGTGTATGAGGTTCTCATTATGATCCCAAGGTTCCACTATTTCCTTCTGCACTCTGTTGAGTACAGCTACTGCAGCACTGCAAACATTACACACGCACTGCTTTTAGAGTTTTGACTAATATATTTTTCAAGTAATACACACACAGTTTACTGAAAAAACAAGACATATGTAGTACTTACAATATCTACAAACCATTACTGCTATAATAAAGGAGTAATTAACTTCAGTTGTATCCCATATCAAAACATAATAAACAGTGTAACTGTTGTACCTGTGTTCTTCAACAGCAGTGATGTTGCTGTTGGCCAGGTCAATTAAACTAGCCTTCTCTAGCAATGCCTTCATCTGCTCTTGCATAATAATGCTGTTTCCTTCTTCCAACTCCTCCATCACTGTCTCATTGAGATTCCCAACTTCTTCCTCCACAACTAGAAACATTCAAACCAAGGAAGGTGAGTAACTGATTTAAATGTATTTAATATGATTAGAGATATGATAAATACCAATAGTACTAATAATAAATATATATATATATTATCCATTAGTAATGTTTGCCAGTTGCTCATAGTCGCAAACATTTCAAAATAAAAATTCTCATAATGTTGAGAATCCACAACTGAACCTTGGATATCAGTACGAATGTCAGCAATCAGTTCCAAAAGGCCTTTTCCTTTATTAAGACTCTCTTCAGAAGCCTGAATAACATCTTCACCATGAGCGGACATGTCTGAGACCTGAAATTAAAGAAAGAAATGGCATGTGAAAAGACTGAAGGACAAAGGACAATTCAGTCATACATCAGATTTGCGGTAAGATAAAGTAATAAAACCTTTAGTTGCAGATGATCCACTTGTTTTGTGAGGTTGGACACATATTGGTCTCTTTCATTTAGTTGATAAACTGAGTTCTGCTCTGATGACAGCAGAGTCTGTAAGAACAAAAACAAGTCTTTAATAAAATCTTATAAACCTAAATGGTGTTTATTATATATGCTTAGACACAGATTATCATTACACGTTTTATGTATTTTATGTCTAATACACAGCAAATGTCATTACATGTGTAGGTGCAGACACACAATAATGATAATGTTTGACATAGAGAAAGAACCAACTCATTTCAGCACAGCATTCAAACAAACTTATGCACCTTGCACCAGCACCTCATTTATTTTAATCAGCATCAATGGCTATTTACAACAGGAACAATGTTATACGAAACTAGTAACATTCAAACTGGGGCATTTTAGAGTGACCAGTTAACGTGTTATTGGAATGTGGGGGGGAAAAAGATCATGAAAAAAAATAATTTAGACTCAGGAAGGGAATTTAAACTCCACACTGAGTCTGACCGGAGTTTAGGCCATGATCTGAGCAGCTTATCACCACAAAATGTCCAGGTCTTCGAAAGAATTGTTTAGTTTGGTGGACATTTAATGTAAAGAAAATGCATTTGTTTACAAATCAGCAGTTTTAGCACCACACCAGGGTTAATGAATGTGAATACAAACCAGCACAGTGGAAGTATTACAAGTGACATGCATTTAGAATCTTTAAATAAAAGTTTTTATGTCTGAGATTTTTCTGGCTCAAACATGCCTAATAATTTTGCTTTGCTGTGCTCCCACTGCAATAGCGAGGGAGTGCATTGACCAATATCAGTGTAACCTTGGTCCTGTTATGAATGCGATAAAATAAATCAACATGCAATCTTCAAGCTCATGTTCATTTTGCCCTGGTCAAATTACAAGAAATCGAGTAGTGTACAATTGGACGTTCTTATTATAATAAAAAATCAGTTTAATTGAACTCAAACATCCTGTTTTTGGAAACTTCAAGTACTCCAGATCTCATCCCAGAAGTGACCTTAGAACTATAGACACTGCAGCTGAGAAAGCTGACTCTGAAACTTCCGCTCATTGTCTGTGCAAAGACAAAACAAGCTTCTCAAGGGCATGGAATGATGTGGCAACACTTTTTCTTCTAGGTGATTAAAGACCTTCGCTCCATGTTGAATAAATTACAGAATTAAATGCCAAATCATTAATTAAACTGCCCTCAGTTATATAATGCAATTATTAATCAGCTGAGTTATGTTGATTGTGTACACACCCGGAGGTTCTGGGTCTGGTTCTCCAAGCTGATCAGCAGGCTGTATGGTGCCAGGAGAACACCACTTAGGTTCAGAGATCTTACTGAGGCCTCTATAGCATCCACATCATCCAGCAGCACTCCAGTGCATTCATCATCACATGCTAAAAAGATAAATCAATACCTGTCATTAGGCAAGCGAGACTAAAAAAATGTAGTGAAAATTTCACCCATAATGGACATGACACTGTTACACACACATTTCCGCTATAACAACATGCATTATAGGTTTACATGCACTAAATCTGATAATTAAATTTCTGCATTTTTCTGATTACTGAAGTTATCATGTAAACAGCATACTCCAATTCCTAATGGGATTATTGGCTGAAAATCAGAAAATAAAGTCTGAGTAATCTCAGGATTTCTCAGTGTATGCATACGCTTATTCTGATTCTGATACACTTATTCACACAAGTGTCTATTGGGGCCTTTTTATATTGACATGGGTGTTTTTTATGGGATCTGCAAACCTTAGAATTAAACAGCTTGGAATTCAATGCAGCAAAATTGCTACCAAACACTTTTATGAAGATTCAGTACATGCTGGAGAACTTTAAATGTATCACTTTGTTTCATTGCAGCCATTTGCTAAAATAAAAAAGTTCATTTTATTTCTCATTAATGTACACCCAGTATTCCATCTTGACAGAATAAAACAGACATGTAGATTTTTTTGTAAAATTATTAAAAAATAAAAACTGAAATTCAACATGGTCATAAGTATTCAGACCCTTTGCTCAGTATTTAGTTGAAGCACCATTTTGAGCTAGTACAGCCATGAGTCTTCTTGGGAATTATGCAACAAGTTTTTCACACCATGATTTGGGGATTCTCTGTCATTCTTTCTTGCAGATTCTCTCCAGTTCCATCAGGATGGATGGTGAACATTGGTAGAAAGCCATTTTCAGGTCTCTCCAGAGATACTCAATTGGGTTTAGGTCAGGGCTCTGGTTGGGCCAGTCAAGAATGGCCATAGAGTTGTTCTGAAGCCACTCCTTTGTTTTTTTAGCTGTGTGCTTAGGGTCATTGTCTTGTTGGAAGTCTGGGGTCCTGAGCACTCTTGAGGAGGTTTTCTTCCAGGATATGTCTGTATTTTGTCACATTCATCTTTCCTTCAATTACAACCAGTCGTCCAGTCCCTGCATCAGAAAAACTCCCTCATAGCATGATTATGTTTTACTGTTGGGATTGTATAGGGCTGGTGATGAGCAGTGCCTGATTTTCTCCACACAAACCACTTAGAATTAACGCCAGACAAATCAATCTTTTTGTCATCAGACCAGAGAATCTTATTTCTCATAGTCTCATGTGTTTTTGGCAAACTCCCGGCTTCCGTCGGGCCACTCTGCCATAAAGCCCCAACTGATGGAAGGCTGCAGTGATAGTTGACTTTGTGGAACTTTTTCCCATCTCCCTGCTGCATCTCTGGAGCTCAGCCACATTGATCTTTGGGTTCTTCTTGACCTCTCTCACCAAGGCTCTTCTCCCATGATTGCTCAATTTGGCTAGATGGACAAATCTAGAAAGAGTTCTGGTCGTCCCAAACTTCTTCCATTTAAGGATTATGAACACCACTGTGCTGCAGAATGTTTTTGTAACCTTGGCCAGATATATGCCTTGCCACAATTCTGTCTCTGAGCTCCTTGTGCAGTCATTTGCATTGACATGCACTGTGAGCTGTGAGGTCTTATAAAGACAGGTGTGTGCCTTTCCTAATCAAGCCCAATCAGTTCAGTTAAACAGGGTTGAACTCAAATGAGGAGTAGAACCATCTCCTTTCTGTAAAGATGGGATACTGAGTGTACGTTAATAAGATATAAAATGAACTTTTTTTATTTTAGCAAATGGCTGCAATGAAACAAGATGTGAAAAATGTTAAGGGGTCTGAACACTTTCCATAGCCACTGTATAATTGTATTAATAAAGTTTGAAGATTACATCACCTCCTTCTATAAAATTACAGGCTGGTTGCAAAGTATTGATCCATTTATTGTCTCGAGTTATGTAAATAATTTATCTGATTACTTAGTGCACGTAAATACACTGATCGGATTAAGGATCTGGCTTTCTGCAATGCTTCGATAATTAAGTGCATGTACGCCATTGTCATTATGAAGAACAGATCATGACTATACTTTGTGCAGACAGTGAATGTGTCTGTGTCTTTCAGGATACTCACACACACACTGCTCATTGCTCAGGACGTGTCTGTCTTCACACTGGTTACATAGCTGACCTCTAAATCCAAGCTTGCACTCGCACTTTCCTGTTTGAGTGTCACACAGGTTGTGTAGGGAGCCGCTCTGTGTGCACTTGCACTCGTCACACTTCCCCCAGGGCTGTGAGGGATTTCCATAGTAACCCAATGAACACCTCTCACAGTAGCGGCCCTCGTAGCCTGGTTTACAGGCATTGCACTGAAAATCTCCAACACCATCCAGCACACATGTGGGACTGAAACTACACAAACACACCTTAAACGATTAATGCAAAGTATTTATAAAAATGAATAAATAACGCAAGGCACCTACGATAAGCGCTTGGTAGTAATAGCCATCTTCAGAAACTGGTTTCACAGAAAGAGATGTTACCAGTTACCTGTTGCTTTGT
This sequence comes from Parotocinclus spilosoma, assembly GCA_033117975.1. Classification (NCBI taxonomy): domain Eukaryota; kingdom Metazoa; phylum Chordata; class Actinopteri; order Siluriformes; family Loricariidae; genus Parotocinclus; species Parotocinclus spilosoma. The sequence continues at coordinate 7,834,049 of JAVSBV010000001.1, forward strand.
AGTGGGCAGGCACACAGCGAGCAGTCACTGATGGATCCCTTCACCTGACCATAATAGCCTGAAGCACAAACATTACAGCGCTCCCCTGCTGTGTTGTGTTGACAATCCTGTTTACAATGGAAATAATGATGAAAAAGTACAATGTCTTATGTATTCAGGTAGTATAGTACAGCTGTTTGTTATGACTGGCGCATATGAGGAAGAATATCTCACCAGACATTCGCCTGTGTCCAGATCACATGATACGCTGTGATTATTGCACTGGCAAGGCACACACGGCTGAATAAATGGCCTATTATTACCCTTCATATTCAGCTCTGAAATTCGCTGCCTGTAGTAACCTGGAGCACACTCCTAAAAAACACAAGCATATCTCAATAGTACTTCAGTTAGGAGATAAAGTAACATTTCCTGTCTTTTTAGCTAACTGTTCAATATTATAAAAAAATGTTTGATTATGTTGCTCATAGGCCAGTCTCGAAATCACAATGGAATATAGATTAACAAGAGCAGAGTTTTATAGGCCAAAGAGGGCCTGGTATCAGCAGTGCATAGTACTGGCAGTACCTGACAGGACAGGCCTGCATAACCTGGGGGGCATTCACATATCTCCACCAGCCTGGCTACCGCCGTGCCCTCAGGGAACTCATCCGCCTCTACTGATGTGTCCATGGAGATATTCAAGATCCTTTATAGAAATGTAGAAGTTATGTTAGATTACAGACAAAATAAACATTCACTTCAATTACCGATGTCTTAATAATCATAAAACTAAAGTAATACAAAATTAAAATCTGTCTTTTAACTCTAGATGATGCAGCTGTAGACAGACAATCAATGCTGCACATCTACAAGATTAAAAATAGGAACTCTTTCATTAGTGTCACGTTGCCAGGTCCACCTATTCTAAGGGACTTCAGGCAATGTTTTCTATAGTCACTTTCAAATACAGGTATTTGGGCTTGTTTCTAAAGTGTAGTTGTTTATTTGCTTTTATGATCCGGACTCTCCAGCATTCCAACAAGTTTATTTTGCCCAGCCTACCAAAGTTAAAAGTCAAATATACATGATTATTATTTATCTAATCACGTGGTCACACTAATCACATTATAGTAGGCTACCTAATATGTGTTTTTTAAATTAAGGTAATGTACTTCTTTTGTGCTTGTTTTACCCATTATACCCATTATAGTAACCATAAAGTATCACATATCTGTATTGCATGTCTATATTTTACAAGTACATAGATTACTTGTTGAATTAAGATTTACTTTTTCAATAAAACATGCTGTGTTAATCCGACCCATAAAAGAGTTCAAAAAACATTTCCAGGGTAGTTTTAGGACATTTCACAATACGGCTCGAAAGAAGATTTCTTACACACAGCTGTAATAAACAACAGTTCCTGACCTGCTCTGCTGGAGGCCTCTGCCATATGAAGCTTTGATGATGATGTACTCCACATTGCTCAGGACGGACATGAAGTCTGCATGACTCACAGCTTTCTCAGACACTGCATTGAAGTATTTCCACTTGTGCTGTTTAGAAAATTAAATATACAAATTTAATTCAAACCACTTGCTCTAATTGTGTGTTCCTGCATGTTGAGTGTATAGCTGGATAGTCACCTCGGTAAGAGAGACGCGGTGTGTGGTACGAATTCCGTTCTCTGGAGCAGGTACGTCTGTGTAGATCACCAGCTTTCTTAAGTGCCCTCCCCTCATCAGCACCTGAGGCTCATGATTGGACAGACCCGACCCTTCCAAAGCAGCAAACATTACAGTATACGAAAGTTCACCTCCATAGGACAGCAACTGCAGAGAAATACCAGGCATGATTTTAACTGCACTACATATAAAGCAGGATGTTTCTCCCACTAAAAGAGTAATAGCATGACTTTCTAGCTGCTTGTATAATCTGACTGTAAAAACACGTTGTACCTTGCGGCCCCGGAAATGCTGGGGTAGTCTCCAGTAAAAGGGTCCAGTGAGTGTTGAGCCATTCTGGAGTCTAGCTACATCCAGCAGCATTTCTCCATCTGTGTAATAAACACCCTCTAGTGTCCCCTTCAGGTCACTCTGGCTTACTACCAGTAGAGGTTCAGCCTCAGGACCCAATGTGATCTAACAGAGAGCAAGAGTAGCAGGGTTAATACAGTATGGGTTCTGATGCACCAATACTGTAATAGTAATATCCAGAGATAAGAGAATATGTAAAAAGTGATTTGATATTACTAGGGTTTTCCCTGACATGAGCTAGTGATTGCAAACTGATGTAAAACTACTGAAAAGTAAAAAACTGTGTTAATACTAAAACTGTGTTTATACTAAAAGCCATTCTGTATCATTCTGTACAGCAATATGAATGTTTTTAAAGTTGATTATTTTTGAGCATACCACTTTGCAAGAAAAATACTGCTCAAGAGTTCAGATATTCATTGGATTGTATAGCCAGGTAGAGAAAACTACTGCAAATGTACACTGAGTGCATACATCATGCACAAATCAAGCTAGTGTTCTACCTAAAAAATTATGACTGAAGTTAAAAATGAGTGAACTGGGGACAAAATACAGACACCATCAGTAAGCTGTCTACGTCGTTAGATTTAATTGCTCCCTCATGCTCACTCACATGGAAATTGTTTGGCCTTGAAAAGATGGACATTGCTCGAAAGACAATACCCTGCAAACTCTGTCTGGGAATCGGTTGCAGTTAAATATAGCTTTAAAGACAACTTTCAGCATCTGCAAACTAACCACTGTGGAAAAGTCTTTGATCAAATACACTTTCAGGAACAGGTATGGCTTGGATGTTCTGCTTGACCATAAATTTGTTGTTTTCGAAAACCGTGAATCATCTGCAGTTTATGTGTTAATCATTAGCAAGCGACAATTAACATCCAATTAACAAGAGCAAGCTAGTACACTGTAAGATTTATTGACACATTTAAATTTGCAAATTATCATCTAATTATTTTTATCACTAAAACTCCAGAAAGTATATATTTTGTCAATATCGCACACCCCTACTTTAAAGCTACAGTATTTAACTTTGACTAAATCTGTTCGAATGCAAAAGTTGACTTTTTGAGCTTAAAACATAAAATATGTGTAAAAATGAGAGTGATGACAAATAGTTTGTTTATTTTACCTAGACAAAGTTATAATCTAGTTAAAGTGTTGTGTTAAAATATTAAGCAGTTTTAGCCCATTTGACTCAGACCAGGAAATGTCAGTTTAAAGCAGGAAAATAAATTAAAGCAGCTGGCAGCAATTTAGAGATTTGTCAAATCTATTACTGTCTTGCAAATGATATCTGTCTCATAGCTATTGGAACACCACTCTACTTAGCATCACCATATACTCACCTCTGAACTGACGAACAGGTTGTCATTACAAACTGTGAGCATTTATCATCCAGATATCGAATACCAGCTCTATTATTCTTGATTCGGCTAATTTTAACATCATGTTTCATGTCCAAAACAAACCTCCCTTTAATCCCCTACATACAACCAGACATATATGCATGCAACTGAGGTGATGGGCTGGTGTTAATAAATACTTATAATTTAGTATACTGTGCTTTCATATTCATATTGAAATCACATTGTAATTGAAACTGTAGTGGAATGAATACTCACTGGCACTCTGACAAGACCACCAAGCTCCTCACAGGTGGAAGAAACTCCAGAACAAAAGCAGGGGCTGCAGCCAGCTGGATTCTGGCCTGATAAACCAAATGTGCCAATCTTACACTCATCACAGCCTCCACCACCAACATTAACCTAAGGCAGAAAGAAAGTGACCAGGACAGCAAATTAATGTATTATTCACATGTATTTTGACATAGTTGTTCATACATTTTATAAATAATAGCTATACATGTTGATTATTTAATTAAGTAATGTTTCCAGACCAAAAATGCAACACAATTCACAGAAAGGCAGATATCTTACACAATCGTGATGACTACAGTAGTTAGAGTGTATGAGTTTTCAAGCTAAACTGCTTTTAAGCTGGAACAGAGCGGTTGATATATTTCTGATCAAACACATGCCCTAGGCATAATACAGGTGCTCCCCGATTTATCGTTGGCTTCCAGTCTGAGTAATCCATCATATGTTTACAACTGGAACCAAATAAATGTATTAGTTACTTTATAACAATGTTTTATAATAAAGTCTTTCAATAAATAGTTGATTATCTCTTGTACTTAGAAATAATTAAATAAATATTGAAAATAAAAAAACAAAAACAAAATGTTTGGTCCAGATGCCCCACATCTGCAGGAATGTACGGTTTGTGCTGAACGTACATTTATGTGCATAAATGGATTCCTGTTCTAAAGTCGAAATATCGGAAACGGAACCTTCGTTATGTATAGACTGGTCAAAGGGAAAGATATGGGACAGAACTGGCTTAAAATCCAGAACATTAACAACAGAACTTTAACATTAACTCTGTGTGCTGCTCACGGTACCTTGCACACACAGCGTCCATGGTCCTCACATCCACACACTCCCAGTTCCTCATCACAGAACTCTTCACGGGTTCCGTTACCATTGCAGTTGCACGCACTGCACTCTGGGAAATTCTTGAAGCCTAAGGTGCAGTGGTCACACTTTCGAGAGGTGATGTGAGGTTTGCACACACACTGGCCGCTGAGTAGATCACACTGTGATGAGTTTGAGCCCTCCATGTTACACTCACAAAGCTGAAAATGCACAAAGACAAAAACATGCTTGTTGTTAATTGTGGTGTGGATGCATATGTTTGCAAGAGGATGCTTTAAATAACACATGTTCGATACCTTGCATCCAGTCACTCCATCGTGACCCCAGTGATCATCCTCACAGAACTCGCATTTCTCTCCTCTAGTGTGTGGTGGGCAAATACACTCGCCTGTCTTGGCATTGCAGCTACCATGTGTGTGAGCACAGTCGCACGCTACATATAACAAGAAACATCTTAATGAGTAACTATAACTTGCCGAGCAACTTTTTAAAAGTAAAAAACAAGACATAAAAACAAGGCAGTCTAAAGAAGTGAGTGAATTTTGCATGATTTTTAATTATAGAAAGATTTGTCTTACGGATGCAGCCGCCATCTGTGAAGTTGTAGTAGCCATGTTGGCAGTGGTCACACTTATCACCTGTTACTCCAACAATACACCGGCACTGGCCATCTTCATTACATGCGTCTGATACTGATCCAGATTGGTTGCATTGGCATTCACTACAGCCAATGCCAGTGTTAATTCCGTGGAAACCAACCTGTTAAAAAGACACAAATGTTACCCAATGAAGCACACTACAATGCCAGCAGTTCACATGGAACAGCAGTCTTATATGCTAGTTCATCTAGTGACCATGTACAGTGCATCTGTAAAGTATTCACAGCGCTTTACTTTTTCCACATTTTATTCCAAATTGTATTAAGTTAGTCTTTTTCCTCAAGATTCTACACAAAATACCCGATTATGACCATGTGAAGTTTTCTTGAAAGTTTTGAAAATTTGTGGGAGACGTCTGTGCACAGCTGTTTTCAGATCTCTCCAGAGATGTTCAATCGGATTGAAGTCTGGGCTATGGCTGGGCCACTCCAGGACATTCACAGAGTGGTCCTGAAGCCACTCCTTTGAGATGTTGGCTGTGTGCCGATGAAC
>JAVSBV010000001.1:7845945-7876179 GCA_033117975.1 Parotocinclus spilosoma
GTCAACTTGGCTGAAATATTGTGCCAAATCTTCATGACGACTGCGAAATACTGAAATTTTTGTACTGAATGAAAAAATTCCATCCCTGCAGCCTTTACCCAAGCAGCTCTGCCTGACCCTTCTCTGTCACAAAATCTCTGACCAGATCATTTAGCTCTGATATTAAATGAGGGTTGCTGGATGTTGATGGTATGAAGTCTGGATCATTGCTGATGCACAGTTTGGGTACTTAATAAACTTCTTGCTCTTGGAAGAGTATCCTGACACGTTCGTCATGAAATATAACTTGTATGTCTTCTTAACTACTGCAGTCATACTCCTTTTCTGTGCTTTCAGACTCAACTCGTCACATATGTAACAAAATGTGTCACAGCTAATGCGATATTGACACGACATTTCAGAAAATGCTCGTAAAACAAAACTAGCCGTTTCTCAAAAAACGTACGTGATTTGAAGATTTCGAGGTCATTATTGTGATCAGCATCAAAAACTTAAAAAAATCGTCAAGGAAACAAAAACCTTGTAAATCAGTGTAATCAGACTAATTTTTGTGAGCAGTATATAAACATTACCAAACATTTAAGGGAGCTATGTTGCTATCTATCTACCTGCCTTGGACTTGTAACGTTTAAAGGCCATATACATTTATATTGACTATCCTCACATCTAAAATATTAGACTTAAACATATCTAAGTAAACAATTTATATTTGTAAATACCCCTACTATAGACATTTAGCAGGATTTGTGTGTACAACCAGATTGATGTAAAACTGTTTTACTTTTACAATGTACAGTCATGGCCTGAAGGTTGGCACACAGTTTGGTTTTTACAAAGTCTGCTAGCTTAGTTAAAAAACCCCAAAACTTTTTTACCTTCCCTGGGTAACAATGATTAACAGAAGAAAAACTCAAAGCGCCTCTACCCTTTTAAAACAACCAGTATGCTCTTCTAATCAGCCTGGCAGAATGATATTAGCTATCTTGTCCTAAAAAGATCATGACTGGAATGATCTTTACTTAAGGACCCAGTAGTGGAGGCAAGGCAGTGCTGGGCCTACTTGGCCATAGCTGTGTTAACTATTCATTTTCTGACTCTGACTGATATTTAAGTGTGGTTTTCTGGTGGACCAATCCTATTATACAGGAAATACAATTTCCTTCCTGTCTTTGTTAGCTGTGATTGATATGGTAGTGTATCATAATGTTCAGAGAAATATGCTTTTAACCAGAATATAGTGAACCTGAGGGTATTAGTCCTCTTTCTGGTGCCTCAAACAAATTTATGCTCTCTTTTTTAAGATCATTTGGATTTAGCGATATTTAATCTCACCTCAGCACCTCCTCCAGGGATGGATTTAATCAGTAAACATGCCTTTTACATATCCATCTTTGTATTCTCTGCACAAATCAGTATTCTCCTTTACCAGCAGTCTCCTCATTTTCATTCCCGCTGCTGTGTTTTTAAATATGTCTCCTCATAAATCACAGCTTTAGAGCTTGTCTATTACATTGTCATCCATTTATTACCTACATTTCATGGCACTTCATTTCTCCTTCCTCCTCCTCCTCCTCAAAGTGGCTTCCATGAGATGTCATAAATTAATTTAGTGCCATCGGGGTATGAAACAGCTAATTGCTCAATTGCTCAAGCTTTGCTTTAATTTCGTTAGCTTTGTGTTTATGCAGCAGTTATGTCCAGAGAAGCATTTCTATTTGTGTGTGGAGGGGAAGGGGGAGGCTGACAAATGAGGTGGCCCTGTTGTCAAGCATGGTATTTTCTGCTTAACTGCACCAGGCTTTTCCCTTTCCTCCCTTCGCTGCTTCTCTCTTCTGTTCACTATCTGCAGGATGCAGGGAGTAGGCCTGTGAAGAATGAGCTTTACAGGGAGGAAAGGGGTGCCCTCATGTCCTGAGCAACACTTTCCAAAGAATCACCAGAAATGACATCATAACACACATAGCAAGTCAAGGAAAAGTCATTGTCCTGTTACAGAGCAGCACTTTAAACCACTAATACCATGGCACTCGGCTAGTTGATGGGGGAACTGAATTTGTAAATGCTATATGTTAGTCATGTGTGTGTGTCTGTATGTGTGTGTGTGATTTTTATTTATGTGGGTGTAAGTTGGCCAGGAACTTTCGCATCCTTGGAATGTTGAATGAGATTGATGAGGAATGAGATGATTACGTCTATGTAGAAACTTTTGTAGGAGGTTTTCTGTTCTAGCCTTACTATGATTAATAGAGAGTCTCATTCTGTCCAAAATGGTGTGGTGCAATGTAAGACCCCAAAATGACCAAATGTAGGCATGTGAATGTTCATACAAATGCACACATAAATGCACTGGATGCACTGGAGAATTTTTCTGTTCTTTCACTACTGAACAATTCAAAGTGCACTGTTTGACTGAAAGGCCAAATGTATGTAGTTAGCGGACTCATGCTATTTCACCCATACCCACCACTAAAAGTTTCATAATATGAAGCATACATGTATGCCATCTCTATAGACAAAAAGTGGATTATCTATAGACAAAAGATCTATAGACAAAAAGTGGATTATCTATAGACAAAAGATCTATAGACAAAAAGTGGTTATGGGTTTCCATATTCCGTACATGCCTGGCCAGCCACTTTCTGCACTGCCCTCCTAAAACAAAGTCAGTTTCCTAATAGCATATAATAACTTTTAATTGAGCATGAATAGTAGCTGGTCTTGAACTGAAATGAGGTTTCTGGATGGGGGCAATGTCACTGTTCAGGCACTTTTGCTTTAAAGGATTGCGCACTTAAGTCAGGTTTTGTGGATGCCTTCCCTGGCGTGTTACTCATTGTTCTAGGTTGTCCCAAAGATGAAATTGCAGGCCAGTCCAGATATGTGACTGCTCCTGAACGTTTCCTTACACTATGGTTTTTGGCACCCTCAAATGCAAACATTCCTGATTGACAAATTATTTATATTTGATCAATCCTTGTATCTTGTCACACACCCTGTAGGTATTTATACTCCTCGTGCAACGCCATCTGCAGGAGCCTGAAGTTACTACCACCTTCTTTTTTGTCCAAGAGAATATTTTGCTAACTTTGAATTTGACAACAACTGTCTCACACCTAGGTCAAACTCATGTTCCAAAATCTATTGGGAAGCTTTCTCATATAAGTCTTCATCCAGCCAACGCTATGCCAATATGCACATATTTTAATGTAATTGTTGGTTGTCCACAAGCATCACAGGGCTCCAGTGGCATAAATAACAAGTATTTTTAGTGCTGCAATCAAAGTTACCATTGTAGTGAAGTTCTTTATGTCACTCTCTCATTAAATCAGACAAACCATTGTTAAAGTAGAGAGACGAGCGCGCTGATGAGGTGTCTTAAGCAATTCTAGAAAATCCATGGTGTGCGAGAATTGTTCTATGGTTCTTTTATGTGAGTGCCCATAACCCATATACACAGCATGGTATAAAACAGGGGAGGTCTTTAAGAGTAAAGAGAAGAGAGACAGCTTAAGACAGACACCCACCAGACACTGATCTCTCAGTTTAAGTAACCTTTTCATGTCTAGCAGTATTTGAAATGGACAATATTCTTTCAGGGTGATGTTCTGAATGAACATATTGTTCATTTTATATTACTAACAGTGTACAGTTACAAAGGATGCTTTTTAGCAAAGTGGTTGCTTAAAATACTATTGACACCTTTATTATTTATGATATGTAGATTTGAAGCATTTTAGTGAAATGTAACGATTGTTCTATGATATTCTGAAATGACCTTCTTGACCTGTTTTAAATGCCTCTTGTGATCCAACCTGTAATTGAACTTTCGAACTTTGCGAAAAAATTTCGCAAAAAAAAAGACCTCGCAAAATTTTAGTGCAGTATCATTCATTTTCCAGTAATTGTTGCACCATTGAAATTACCTGCACATTTATCTGTGTATATTTGTTTTTATAGATAGATGTTATCTATATGTGTGTGCATCTAACAGGCTTATAGCTTAATCAGATGTAAACATTTAACTATGATGTTATTAAAACTTCCAGTGAGTTATGAATATAAAATGATGGGTGCTGTGTTTAACACAGTAATTCAGCCAGGGTTTGATCATAAACGATTACCTTCAAGTGTAGTCATCCCTGAGATTGAGTGCTGGTGATTTTTCCATGTGAATAAATCAGACCACTTGGCGTTGTGACTGACGCTAAACTTCACCAATGCAGCAATTTACAAGACAGCTCTCCATCCATAATGATATTTCACAGAAAGCTGCTTTCTCTCTCTAAATCCTCAGTTATAATCCCCAAGGAGTACCAAGATGGTGCCCGGGGCTTAAACTCTTGATTGAGCATTGAGACCAATATGCAGGAATCTATTAAAATGCTCTGGTAAAGGCAGATGGTTAGTAGGAGGGGTCCAATGTAGAATAAACTGTTTTGTGAACTGCTTTTCGTATACTTGTTTGAAGAAATTAGGTCAAGGGAGAGGCCTTATGGTCTTTAAACCAAGCAATGTTCAACTAATAATGTTGTTTAGTCATATGATCTTGCTATTGATAGATCCTATTAGAAATTCTGCTAAACTAAATATTTCACCAGTCTTGGATTTGTTCATGTTATGATTCCATTTCATATGAATTACCCATACATTTACGATTACATTTAGGTAAGACTTAATGGCAGCAGTCTTCTCTGCTGGGGAACACAGGGTGCAGGCATATGCAGAGGTTGCTGTTGCAGTGACAGGGATGATCTCTTGATCAGCAACCTATTATTAGTTTTATAAGTATTGTGGTTGTTATTTCTTTAATACATTTTACATTTCCTTGACATGTAACCAGCAACAGAACGTATCAGTTCTAATTATGAAAGGAATGAGCTAGAGTTTTCACCCGCAAATTAAGTTAAACCTTATATTACTAGGGTCTGGCATAGAGAAACAACATATGAAATGAAATGTCTTTGCATGTACTTGTATGTGGGATACACATGAGTAATTATAAGCTTATCATTTTCCCTTATCAGTTAGTTTTCATGATAATTTGAGCATGTCAAGAATGTTCTGCATCACCTCTTTAATGAAATCCTGAACAGAAAAAAGATATGTCAAGATGCATCGATCATCAATTAACAATCGAATTGTAATCAAATTGAATCTTGAGGTGCTTAGTGATTTCCTCCCCGTGATTCTGTCTCATAAGCAGAATTGTTAGTGGTTTATATAACACATTTTATGATACAGCATAGTGCCATAACTGCCCAATGCACCAACGGAGAAAGCCTTGAGTGACAGTACATTTGATGAGGAAGAAGCTTTGTGAGGATCAAGACTCGAAAAGAACCCAACCTACTTAGGCAACCCAGGGTAATTTACCTTAATTATATGTATATCACAATTTTTAAGAATTAGGTTAAATATAGAGATCCAAAACAGAACATGTTAAATAAAGTATACAATGAAATAGACAATACAGTATAATAAATAAAACAAAAAATATAATACGTGTTAATATAATACATGTAAACAATAAATAATAAAATACATTAATTAGAGATACATTAATTAAAAATTAAAATACCTTTGTAAATATAATAAATAAAATTCAAAAAAGAAAATAGTGAATTCTCATATTGGTCTAAAGGTTCATTTAATATGCTGATGTGAGGTTTCACATTTATAATGCTTTTCAAAAATCTAAATTATATAGCACTCTGATATTTACTCCTAAGAAATATGGTATGTTCAGAATATAAAAATTAATAAAAAGTTTAATATTATGTTCAATTATGTTTATATTGAAGTTTGCTATACCGAGTTTCAAAATGCAAAAAAACCCTTGTGGTTGCTGTTTACATTCTTGAGTCTTAGATCAAACTCCCCTTATATGAAAAGTTTTATTCCCTTGAGTTGACAAAAGATAGTTTGGAAACGTGTTTTAACCTCCCTTCCTGCTTTTGAGTTGATATGCTCTGCTTAGCTCTCTGACTTGTGTGGGTTTTGCAGTATTGCGAGGCCTCATTGCCTCCAGGTTGGAGGAATGAGATTTTGGGTTTATTTGCCAGGAGAAGGAGGGAGAGTCAGCAAGGTGACATTCTAGTCCCATCTTCTATAGTGTATGCAGAGCGTTACACTTATTCGGAGTGCCATGACCTCAGTGGCCTCACTGCAGCCTGAGGCTAATCAAATGGGAACGGGCTGGGAATAAATCAGCTTGGGAGCCTCCTGATATTGAGCCGTCAATGCTGAGTGATTCAGTCCAGGCAAAAATAACCATTTATCATACTTCTGACTGGCAAAGCCATGGGGAGACCCGAGCAGTAGGATATGCAGCTGCGTTGGCGGGACGTTTGATATGATGGGCCTGTTTGTTGTGCAGCCCGATGCTGAATACGCTACTAGATGGATAAGGTGCTATATATGCTACAAGGCTTTTTCATGTTTCCTTAGAAAGCTTGGTTGTGTTAGAGCACCCTGCTCTGTTCAACAATGCAGACTGCTCTCAGTTGCTCTTAGTGTACAGGAACAATTAAGTAGAGGAAAAATACCTTGGCAAAATTTTAGGTCTTAGCACAATGAATTTTCTTTAAAAAAGTTTTGAAAAGTGCATTTACAAAGACCTCAGAAGTATTTTGCTCACATTGAAGAAAACTTGTCCAAAGCCTAGGTATACATGTGTGCCCATTCTAAATGAAGAGCAGTAGTGACTAAGGAGTATAAAGCATTCAAGGCTGATGCATTGCGCTCTCATCTGAGGAATATTAGGCCATTACGATGGACAACAACATTCACTGTAGTTTATAAGAAGCAGATTAGGCAGCATGTCCTTGCTCAGGATTTTAATAGATACTTGCCTCTAGTGGTTCTGAGAGTGAGCTGTGATTGGAGTTTGCATTTTACTGTACCTAATATTAACACTTTCATATTTTACTAATCAGTTTTATTTTTTTATCTGTATAATAGTTAAATCAATGCTTTTATTTACAGATTAGACACAATCTAGCATATTTAGATGAGACCTACAGGTTTCACATTAAGAAATGACTTAAAAAAAGAGTAGATGTAGTTTTGTTAATCTGTTTATTCTGTAATTTCCAGAGCCTGATTTCTTGCGGTTGTCAGAGAACTTAGTCCATGGAAATGCACTTTCAAACACTCTGAGACTTACCCTATGTCACAAAGCTTGTCTGGCATACTAGGAGTGCACAGATGTGCTGGCATAAGCAACCATGCACTGGGCAACCACAGCAATATCTTCTAATATACATTGGGGCCAAGAAAAGCAAGATAGCCTATGTTTATATGCTCTGGGTAAGAGATTATGCTGTGCAATGGTCTACTTACAGTCTTTCACGGTTTTGGACCTTGCTGAAAACCTCTTAAGCGATGTGCCAAATGTGTAGGGAAACAATTCGCAAAGGTATCTACATTTAATGTTCATTTACTGATAACGATTCTTAGCTGAAGCATTCACTAAATTTCATTTTCATCCCTGAATCAAAGACCTGGCCTAGTCATTATACGTTTGACTGGATTTTACAGTATATGTAGTTAGTGATATTGACTGTGTTAAATACACATGGAGCACTTGGAATGTTTAAGTGTTTGAGAATTTGTCCCTGGTGTTCATACCATCACCTCAGCTGGAGACCAGCCTTATGATTGATTGCCTGGACATGCTTCCCACATTCACCATTCACTTAGGAAACACATTTCTTTGCATAATCTAATTAGTCTTTGTGCCAGGCCTGTCCCTGCCTGCTGGACAGCTGTGCCTCTGTCTCCTTGGTGTGCACACTGAGCACTAACGTCTGGCCTCACACTAGTGAGGTCTAGATTCTTCCTAATTGTGCAGTGTCAGGATGCACAAAAATTGTGATGGATCTGGCATAAGAAAAACAACTAAATGACCGTTAGGTTAGGTTTGAGAGAAATTTATTTTGCTATGTAAGTTAAAAAAAAATTTCAGCTAATTTACAACCCCTATTCCAGTAGGTTTGTAAACCCTTTTAAACCTATATTCAATTTAATATGATACAAAGACAAGATATTTCATGTTCAAACGGATAAACTATTGTTTTTTTGCAAATATTCACTAATTTTGAATTTGATGGCCACTAACACCCCCATAACATCAGGGATTTTTAACTTTGCGATGATAACGATCCAGACAGTCCTTTTCCTCTTTGGTCTGGAGGACACGGCCAAAAACATTTTGAAATGTGGACCTGTTTTCCACTATGCGTCATTCCATCTCTAACAAGCTCGGGCTGTTTGGCTTTCGCATTGCATGGTAGAGTTTTTACTAACTCTTGTAGATGAAACGATGAACTGTGTTCACTGACACTGGTTTTCTGAAGTGTTTTTGAGCTCATGTGGTAATATCGGTTACAGAATGATGTCGGTCTTTAATACAGTGCAGCCTGAGGAATTGAAGGTTATGGGAATTCAATGTTGGTTTTCTTGCCGCTAACTTGCAGAGATTTCTCCAGATTCCCTAAATCTTTTGATGATCTTATCGACGGAGGTAGTTCTAATGCCAGAGGGCGAAGGTGGGCTCAAATGTGCATGTAGCGCAGGAATGCCATACCGGGACGTGTATACCTCAAACACGCAGCCGTGTGGCTACTCTGCTGGGGCGTGTCTCATTACGAGAAGGCAGCCGGTGGGAGTGAGGCTCAAGAGAACGCAGAGGGCGGCGGAGCGCCAAAAAGCCATGCCGGGGGCGCGCATTATTCGAACCTGCAGCCCGGTGGCCGCTCTGGCCGGGGCATGTCTCATTTCGAGAGAGCAGTCGACCAGAGTGAGGCTAAAAAGAAAACAAAAGGCGTCAAAGCGCCAGGGGGCGAGCATGAGCTTGGCACCTATAGGCCGCCTCACCGATAGCTCTGTAATGGCGACCGGGGAAGGTAGGAACCCTAACATTTTTTAAGCATTCCTCAATTTCTTTTGCCCTTGTCCCAACTTTTTTTGGAACGTGTTGTAGGCATCAAGTTCCAAATGAGTGAATATTTGCAAAAAACAATAAAGTTGATCAATTTGAACATTACATATCTTGTCTTTGTAGTGTATTTAATTGAATATTGGTTGAAAGGGATTTGGATATTATTGTATTCTGTTTTTACCTATGTTTTACACAACGTCCCGTTTATTGCAGTTGGGGTTGTATATAAATAGCTGAATAGATGGTAGCTCCTGTCAGCATTACTCTTTCGGGTATTGCATCAACTAAAATTGTAGCCTAATGCCTAAAATATGTATAAATAATACAATGCTTGTGACAAAAATATAGTTTTTATGTAGTAAATTATTGATATATGTTTAGTGATGAATAGTGTGTTATATTCAAGTTGTTTGAGTGTGTTATGATCACGCTTCAGTAATAAATGCATGTCTGTGTGAGGTGGCTATAATTATAAATATGACTGATAGTGGTAATGCTAGCCCCTCACACCTCCAATATATCTTCAAAAAACAAACCACCAAAATGAAAAAAGTTTGTTTATGCTGCTTTTTAGATTCCAAGCCCAGGTTACCGGTTGGGGATTATTGTATTGTATACTAAAATAAAAACCTGAAATTATATGGATTAGGGTGCTTAAGCACCTGTCATCTCAGACACACAGTTATCTGAGCTGTGCGAAGTTGTCCTTCTCCAATCCTTCTACAGCTATTACATTAAAAATCATATAAGAAAGTTTTGTTTGTCAAGGTGAAGTTAAAATATCTGAATGATGTATTCAGTGCTCATACAGAGTCCAGTGTTAAATTGTAATACCCTAAGTGAATCTTCAATATCTCACATGTATCGATTATCAGAATCTAACCATGTTAGCACTTCTTTAATATGATAACCACTTAAACATTAAAGTAAACTTTGACAAACTGACATTTACATTATATAATAGTTATATTATTTTAAGACCAAAAAAATTCACAAAGCTCCATTTCTGATGTCTTGATGTCTGATTCTGTGGCCCATAGATGGTATTCCATTTTGTTACTGGGAAATCCACATACCTAATGAATTTGGTGTGTGTACATGCAACTATATGCGGATCTGACTCAATGGCATTTGAAGACATATGGTGGTACTATGGCATGCCTGGGCCACACCCAGCACAAGCCTCCCTCCCTGATAAGTGTTGGCAGGTACGGCTGTGTGTACCAAATTCTACAAGATTTCACTCTTGTGAAATACCTCAAAAATGGACACAAATAATAATACTAAGAAGAAGAAGAACAATAATCCTTATGGAAATATTACATATTTTTTGCATATTGGTTGTTTATGTGCTTGCTGGCATGTATGCATGTACCCATGCACGTTCTCCATGATGGACTGGAGCCCTGTCTAAGGTTGGTCTCCAACTTGCCCTGTGTTGCTGGTTAGTCTCTGGATCCCAGCATGCCTGAATTGTATTAAGTTATACTAATTGTATTCATGTATTATTATGAATGTATGAATGAAGAAATTAATGATTCATTAACTATTCTGTAAGTGTCGGAATAGTCAGTGTGCCTATTATGCTGGATCACAACTCAACTTGATGTGACCTTATTGATAGATGCATGATTGGCTCATGAATAGCCATGCTGTGTTGTCAATGGTCTAATGATTAGCTTTTCCCACAGGTAGTCTGCACACAGCGAGTACTGACCAGCAATGGATGATAAAGGCTTTTGAGTATGAAGCCATTAGCGTCTGGACTTTATTGACTTCTTATCGCTTTTCCTTAGGCCTGTTAGTTCAAAGTAATGGATGAACAATATTAAATAATAGTCTGTTTAAAGTGCAAACTGTATGTGCAACGGTAAATAAGAAATGTTTTAAACCAGTTTTTTTGGATTGTCAGTATTCATATTTATTGTTGATTAGTTTGTCATTGGCTTTTGGCCTGCAGTTAGGTATGGAGGACCGACTATAAATAAATACACTTATAAATGAATTAAAAAAAATGATACATTTATGTCATGAAAAAGGGCACACTAAAAATAACTGTTTTTAATTTATTTATACATTTTCACATATCATCATTTATTAGGGCTTTTTCTCTATTTTAAATTTATTTATTTATTTTAATATATATTTATTTATGTATTTCCACTTTTCTTCATTTATTTATTTCCAAATTTCTACATTTATAATTTTTTTCTTTCTTTATCTGTGTGTTAATTGAGTGGGTGTTATTAACCTCATTCTAAAGTTGGATTGGTTAAAGATTTCAGTTTCTGCTTTACTACTTGCTAGCATTGCCCTTAATTAACTAGCTAAACATGCATTCACAAACTGTTACCGTTCATGCTTTTTAAACAGCATTGTGTTACTGATGCAGTGTTTTTATGACCAAAGTAAATGAGATAATTGTGAGAATCACAAAGCCAAAATGATAAGCTTCTCTTTCATTTAGAAAAGTAACGAATGGTTTAACTCAGATTAGCCTTGATACGGATGTGAACTTTAATGTAGGTACTCAAGCTGAAAGCTGCACTCAAGCTATCTGCACAGAAATGGTTCTCATAATTTTAGCAGTACTACAGTAGTGCATTGTAAACTAATTTTTTAGTTCATTATATTAAATAAGTCAATATGTCAGAGAATAAAGTAGGGATTAAAATTCCAATGTTTCCAATTGGCAACATGGATATATGTTACCTGTCTAAATAGTGTTAATAATATTTTAAAGACGTATTTGGTAACATAAGTTCATTTATACTGTTAATATGTATTGTGAATAAATGCATAGGTTTAGTTAATCTCATATATCAGTAATTCTAACGTGATTCTATTCTAGAAAATCTGATGGGTGTCCACACCCAGTTTAACTAGATCTATTGCTGAAATTTAAAGTTATAATTAATGCTTTTTATATATGGGCCTGAGCTTCTATCTTTATTAATTGTTATTAGTCGTGACTTGACAGTGCTGGGGATTTAACTGGTGACCTTCTGTTCACAAGGCTGGTTCCCTAATCACAATCTGCCCGAAGGTGTGTAGGCTAATATGACCTCATTATCAGTTGCTGTAAAGCAAACCATGAATACCAGCACAATAAGTGATTTAAACTTAATGTGGACATTTGAGATGTACTACGGATAGATGGTTAAACTGGAGATGGTTGATATTTGTTGAGGTTTTATAAAGTTATATACGAAAGTGTATATGTAAAATAACTACATCTGCATTTCTTGACAGGACTACAACAGTGGCTGAAATGTGGAATACTTTGGGCTGTATGAGTGGCGTGTCCCAATACATTTGGCATTTGGTTGTGTGTGTATGTGTGTTTGTGCAACAATGTACCAACAGGTCACTTAGCACACTTAGTAAATCTAATTCCCTACTCGGCTTTATTCCTGACGAATTCCCCAACAGACATGACTGTAGGCTTTTATAGGTTTGACACAATTTTATCACAGTTTCTTTCTTTAGCAGCCTTTAAGAGAAACGCTTCTAGATTTGTGGGTTGAAATTTGAGAAGTGACCATTCTTCATGGGACATCAAATAACTTCTTATCTGTAAAAATCTGTACAAATTGTTTGAAGTTAACCCATACTTCTCCTGTAACTGACCAAATGACATCAGTATCTCCCCCTGAAACAAGTCATCAACAAACCTTAAGTTCTTATTTTCCTAGTCCTTGAACCCTGAATCAAGTTGTCCCGGAAGAAAATCTATTATGTCTGCGATTTTCATGGCCCTAGATATGGATTGGGGATTTTGATTTTCTTTCTAATTGTTCTAAAGATATTTTGGGTACATTTCATCCACATTTGTGACACTTAGTAAATCTATAAGCACAGAAGCTCAGATGTGTGGATGTGCTACATGAATTTATTCATAATTACAGTATAAATGGACTTATGTAACCAAATACATCTTAAAAATAATATGAACACTTTTTAGACCGGTAAAATGTGGCCAACAGGAAACATATTTTAATCCCTGCTTTATTTTCTGACATATTGACTTGGAACATAATGAACTACATGTGCGAGCACCATAATACTACATACATACATACAATACACATAGCTTAGCTTGGGTCATGATGAGATAGTGTTGTTTCGTTACTTATGTATGGTTTAACAAACTGACCAATCCTGCTTTAGAATGAGGTTAGGACCGCTCACTCAACAAATGGGTAAACAAATAAACAAATGTAAAAATGTGGTAATAAATAAATAAATAAATGTAGAAATGTGGAAATAAATAAATAACTATATGTTAAAATACACAAATAAATACAAAAAAATCTGCTAAAAATGTAGATATGTGAATATGTATTAATAAATTCATATTTTTAGTTTGCCCTTTTTTATGACCAAAAATGTATTTATTTATTTATTTATACATATGTCCTCTATAGTTAGGGTCCAAGTAGTCTTTTTAATTAAAATTATGTTTTTTTATCATGTCCTTTAGATTTACAGTCATTAACTAATAACCAATTTAAAAAAGTGCTTATTAAAGATCAGCTATATGTGCATATATGCCCATCAGGTGCTCTTTTATACTGTAAGATAATACATAAGATAGACATGGTCACAATTCTAATTTTAATCATTATCAGTATTAGTTATTTGATGTTGATAGGTTGTTTGTTATTGATTAGGGTAAAATAATCTTTTTCCAAAAAATGCTCTGGGCCCACAATGACCACCAGGATATAAAAATGAGACCCTGAAGACGAGTGAATGATCATTATATATAGGGTAATTTGTACTGAAATTCAAATGGACACACTGCAATCACATCAACATTACCTTGGCTTGCATGCAACAATATTTATTCAAGTGCATTGTTATACATACAATTAAATAATCACATTACAAATTATAAGTAAATGAGGACTATAAAACCTAGCTTATTTTGTGAGCTTTCAATCCTTTTTCACTTCACTTTGTAAATGTGTGTGTTAGCTTATATGAGACTAAATTTTATTGGTGAAAATCAACTTGCATTATTTAAAGGGAAAATATTATGATTGAAAACTAAAAAAGGTATACATGTTTACTTTAATAAATAATATACAATGGAAAACATATGTAGAAGAAAAATCAATTTTTGCAGGTAATGCTGATTAACACAGCTTTCTAAATGAGCTTTTGCAAAATCGATAATGGTAAACTCATTAAGGTTTCTTGTTTTGATTTATAATATGGATAAGATACTGATAGGAATATAGATGGATTGATTTATTGTTCACTATTAGAAATTATAACTGTCTACCATGTGTTGTATTATATTTATATATTTATTTATGTACAGTGGGTACAGAAAGTATTTAGATCTCTTTACATTTTTCACTCTTTGTTTCATTGCAGCCATTTGCTCAAAAGAAATCGTTCATTTTATTTTTCATTAATGTACACTCAGTATCCCATCTCAACAGAAAAAAACAGATGTAGAAATATGTGCAAATTTATTAAAAATGGAACTAAAACTGAACTGAAATATCACATGGTCATAAGTATTCAGACCCTTTGCTCAGTATTTAGTAGAAGCACCATTCTGAGCTAGTACAACCAGGAGTCTTCTTGGGAATGATGCAACAAGTTTTTCACAACTTAATTTGGGGATTCTCTGTCTTTGGAATGTGAGAGTAAACCAAAGTACCCTGAGGTAGAAAGGGTCAGGATCAAACCAGGGATCTCTGCAGCTGTGAGGCATATGTGTCACCGCCACTTTGTACTATAATACAGTAATAATGATGACCATAAAGACTATATGATTGCAGCCTATATGATGCTATTGCAGCATGTGCAAAAGATGCAGCAGTAATGCTGGCACAATGCATTGTTTGGTGCTGCTATGCACATAATGGGTGACAATTGTACACTTTAGGAGCTCTGTTTTTTACATAATTCTTTGATCTGACGTCAGAGCATGTGATTGTTCTGTGTTAAAGTGAAGCAATGGATCAGTGAGAGTTTGTTTCTTATTTATCTCAGTGAGAGTTACAAATTGATTTGGCTAAAATAAGTACTTTGTGTGTGTGTGTGTCTGCATGTGCGCGCGTGTGTGTCAATTTATCGCTGAGGCTAAGGAGTCATAAATATATCAATACAAAGATTGAGAGATCTAATTCCCTCCTGGGCACTTGTGTGTTTTCTCATTTCCTGACTTGGGCTGTTATCTGCTGTGCATGTGTACAGGGTTGGCATTTCATTTTACTGATATTGATTAGCTATGGCAAATGTTCTTGTAGCTATGCGATTTATTTCTTATTTGTAAAGCGTTATCTGTTGATTAAAGTCTTTGGAAACATTGACTGACCCAGAAATTGAACTCTAATACTACAATAGCAAAAAAATAGCAATATGAAAACAAACAGCTTTAGTTCATATAAGGAGACTTTTTGTACTTAGGTGTAGATATGTAAGCTGAAGAAAAGAATACTCCTGTCACCCCATGAAGTTTTACCTGCAGAGAGGATGACTGCACCCACTGGGTCAAATTATCCAAGATTATTTTTATCGCTTATGTCCCTGTAAAGGACCAGATGCTTATAAAAGATTATCTTAGCCAGTAGCATGTGTTAGAACATTTACACAAGAGCTTCTACAGAGTGCAGGTGGTGTAATTGCTAAGAAAGGGAGAAAGGTTATCAGCCATCTCTATTGCATTACCTATTACAAAATGTTACTAAATACTAAAATGTTGGAGTCATACTAGCAAGACAGGAAACAGAGTATATACTAAATAATATCAGGTTACAATATATTGGCTCTATATCTCCCATTAAGGCTAAACAATATGTAGTAGCAGAATAAGTATTGTGTATTCTGAACATGCAATAGTCACAAAAGTGTGGTGCTGCAGTAGTTACTTATGGTGGTAATCAATAAACCTGGGGGTACACAGGAAGCAAGTGTGTTTACCATGGGATGGTAGTCCATCACAGGGCTAGGTAGGGGTTAGTGTTGCAGCTCTGGTGGTTAATCCCCAGACCAGCCTCACCTTCTTAAGACACAGATAATTATGTCTGCATGTGATGCCAGATTTAACTGGAAGGCACCACCAGGACCCAAGATTTTTATTAGTCATGTTGGTGACTAATTATTAATTCACTTTCATAGGATGCAGAAGTCTATGTTAACAAAGAAATAAAACAAAATATTGTAATAATATATTCTTATTATTCATCTTCTGTTTGTCTAATCTGTATAATAATGCATTATAAGTCTTTGTTTGGTTCTTTAATGTATTTTGTACTGCTTATTTACCCTGCTGGGATTAATAAAGTGATAGATTTATCTATCAATCTATCTGTCTGCCTGTTTATCTATCTATCAAACTGTCTATCTAAATACTTTATACTATTACTGATTTTGTATGATGTCTTTTCTCATCACAGTAAATGGCGATTCTTATTCTTTCTTGTCTTAGGCAGCACCACTAGTTTTTTACTTTTGGTACCAAAGTATGAAAAAGGCAAGGCCATAACAAAAGACCTTGAATTTAATATGGATGCGTTCACCAGTGGTTAATTGTATGAGGCTCAAAATGCAACTAAGAAATAACATCATTAAATAACCTTTATTTTTTTACAGAGTTGTTAATATTTCTTTACAAAAGATTGTATATTTTAGGCCAATTAGTTGTTCTGCATGAGTTCTCTTCTAAATGTACACTATATTATTACATTAAAATATAGTCTTTTGTTGGCCTTCTAGAACAGTGGGTACTTGAACAAACTGTTTAATGACATATTTAGAAAATACAGAAGTGGTTTGGTCCAATATACTTCTGAGTGTAGTGACAATTGCACCTATAGTGACTCTTTTATGTCTTGGAAATGTTTGGATGAAAAAGATTGCTAGGTGAGTAGCAGAAATATTGATTGTGGCCACTGGCTCATCGCTGTAGAAAAGATTAATGGATTTTTAAAAATGTGCAGTGTATGAAGACAATGAAGGCGGTCTTGCGCCTTTCACACTGGAATAATATGAAATATTTACAGCATGCATTTTGTATTTGGCTTAGTTTGATAGGCTGTTTTTTTCCTTTCTTTGCAAGAGAATACTGATGACAGAGTAGGGAGTATTGATTGGTGAGGTGGTGAAGGGAGGAAGTCCCATGGAGGCTCTCATAAACCCTTTCATGTGAAAGCCCTGTGTCTCAGAGAGTTGAGCTCAATCTCTCTGCCAAATATTGCTTAAAGCAGCTGTCCGTAGTGTTTAGATTTAGGCTAGTTCTTGCCAAGATACAGGCCCTTAATAACCGATACAACAGAGGCCTGCAATGTGTGTGTGTGTGTGTGTGTGTGTGTGTGTGTGTTTGTGTGTGTGTGTGTGTGTAACAGATAATAGATAATTGAGTAGGCTATTTCTTTTTCTTTGTCCGTTTGTCTGAAACTGCTTTTAAACATGCACCTGGGAATTTATAGGTAATTTACTGAGTAGGGCTTATGTGCAAACTCACAACAGTGATAGAATTCTGATTAATGTATTGCAGCAATTTACTGATGCCAGACATATAACAATTGCTGGGTAATTACTGGATCAGCTTATGTATGAAGAAAAGCTTATTTTGTTACCAGGTATGATGCACTAATAATGAGGTGCCTGATTTAAAACATTAGTAAAGAGACTACTTTTTATTGCATTGCTGACAATAGAAAATCAGTGTATATTAAATAGTTAACACCCAATCAAATGTGACTTCAGTCATGGTTTGAATATGCATGCATGCTTAGGCTGCAAGTCCACCTACAGACAAACTCAGTAAGTATGTAAAGTGACAAATACACTACTCACAAAAATGAGGGAATATTTCATAAGGGCATATTTCATAATTTTGGTGAAAAGTATATGTGCACATGTACTTGTGTGTGCAGATCATGAAGGAGTACTAATCTGGGGTTTCAATGTCATAGGTCAACAGAGCAGATATGCTCTCGTTTTGCATTTACATTTACAGAATTTAGCAGACGCCATTATCCAGAGCGACTTACAACTCAGACAGTCTTACAGTTCAAGCAATTGTAGTTCAAGGGCCTTGCTCAAGGGCCCAGCAGTGGCAGCTTGGCAAAGGTGGGATGGAATCATTAAAATTTGGGGACTATTGTTCCCAAATAAAAGAGGGGGAAATAGGCAAGACGCTGCTATTCACTGTCTAGAGTGAGAATTGCATGCACAAGAACTGAACAACACACGTCCTGAGATTGAGATTGTTTAGTTAATGTACTTTTATTGTTATTTATTCTACAATGAAAAGGTAAATGTCATAATGAAAAAATAATCCCTAAAAGAAGCTGTATCACAATCCATTTTCTTGAAGTACATGTTATTTTTTATATTAAAAAGACAATAAAAGAATGCAGATGCTGTTCATGTGTATACCATCCTTTGGCTGTCTGTAGCACTAAACAGAAAATTCTGGTGAGATTATGTACCTCTTGTGGAGATGTAATAATCTTAACCTCAGGGGCTGAGAGATGTGGATGCATGATCTCAAACCAGATGCAGTGAGCCATCTCCTGTATCATCTGGCTCTTCTGATAACTCATTTTTTTTTGCTTAACCCCAGTAGTGGGTAATTATTGAAAGTGAACTAAACAAAGCTTTTTTTGTTAAGTCAACACAGAGGCCTAATTAATGTTTACTCTGCTTACTTTTCTTCTCAATTGCTATAGTGAAAATGGAAACACTATTCACTGAATTACTCGTCCTTATTGCAGCAGGAGATGTTTAATAACATTGTGTATTAGCACAGAGTGGAAGCTTTATCTGTGTGCTGTATGCTCAATAGTGCCTGCCAACTGAGGTTTTGATGTTCAACACATTACAGTGTAACTTACAGAGTAAACATTGGTGAACATGCATCCAAACCTGCTAATTTGTTTTAAAGCAAACTGAAGGATTGTTCAATCAGCTTGCTCAATAAGCGGGTATACAACATACGCAATTATTAGCTTGAGAATTATAGTTGAAAAAGTTCAGATGGTTTGTCGTCGTGTAATTAAAATAAATTATAATGCACAGTGTACTGTTCTACCCTCACGTACTGGTCAGGATCACAGGGAACAATCTGGAGGGTACACCCTGGACATGCCAACCCATCACAGAATTCCACAATCATAACACCAAACATTAATGTTCCATGCTCCACCCAAGTTTTGATTCCAGGGCATTTGGATCCGCTGTTTCCAGCAGCTGGCTCTTACTGAGCCACCAGAGCTGCATGTTTGATCTTTGATTAGTTAAAACACCATGCAACTGCATATTATATTAATGTTTGCTAATGCTGATGTACAGTTTTGCATGGTGCTATATTGTGTTTTGAGTCAGGCTTATCTAGAGGGGGCAGTGAAGTTTGCAATGGTTTGTGAGCCTCTGTGTCTGTATAACACTATAATATCTATAGGAATAATACATTGTAATAATAAACAATTCTGAAATACTGAAACCATGCCATATTTAATGTTACTGCAATCATTTTTCTTCCCCATGTCTGCGTTGCAGATTAGTGTTGGGTATCTGCCCAAAATTGTTCATGTGTCATAGTGAACAGCACTTGATGACTGTCTTTAAGTCCATCCACAGATCTGGATTGCTTTTGCGGGTGTTGCCATTTTTAGTGGTCTAGCAAAAGGACACTTCTGTGTGCCAGACACATGCAAGCATCTGCTGCTATCTTTCCTTTTAATGGTAGAAAATTTAATTAAAGGAAAGGTTGAACTTTGATATGTATGCTGTCATATAATTCTTGGACAGAAAACAAATCCGAATCGGTCAGTCATACGTTTAAAAATCAGAAATAGGAAAGAAAAATAGCAGCCTAAAATCTAAAGTTTGAGGATAAATGTAAACTTTCCCACCATGAAAAACATTTAATGTACAATTTTTACTCATCCATGGATGACACAACACTAGTAGTTCTATTTGTATAAAAAATATATATAACCATTTGAATGGCCAAAGTGGCCTGAGTGTGTGTGTGTGTGTGTGTGTGTGTGTGTGTGTGTGTGTGCCCCACGAATTGATGCCCTGCCTACAGTTGTTCCTGCCTTGTGCCCTATGCCGTCAGCTACACACTGGCTCTCCTCTGACCCTGTCCAGGATAAAGCGGATAAAAAAGTGAACAAATAAAATATCTTATTCACTGTTTTCCTGAACAAAAAGCAAGTGTTTATCCAATGGCAGGTAAACTTGTCACCATTATTCAATTTGATCATATTTATCATAATTTCTTATTAGAGGCTATTATTAGAGGTTTGTGTTGTGTTAGTCTTGTAGGTGATGACAGCATCCTCTTCCAAAAAATACTTGAATTACATGCATCTTGCAGCGATTACATTCAAATTCCGACAAGGTATCAAAAGCCCATGGGACCTCAAAATCTATATTTTAAAGAAATCCGAACAGTAAACTGTAGAAGGATCATATAGGAAGGAACACAATACTGCATACTGCTCTTGGGTAAATTCATGGCAAGACTGGTAAAAAGGATTTATTTTTGCATTTCATAAAGATTAGACTATATTGAAGATTTTGGTGCCTCCGAGGGAAGAATGTTGATGTTGCTTCAAATCCTCTGTCCAATTTGCAAAGTGTCACGCTGAGTTTGAAACAATATTTGAGCAGTTCTCTGAGGCGTTAAGAGTCTGCTGTGTCTTATTATGGCTCGCTGTTGTGTCCCTTACATGTTTATGAGATGAAAATATGATTGAAGCAAATGTCAAAATAACTACTTCATATTTTTTAGCTGCATCTAGTATTATGAGCGCAGTGTTTTATACCACTGCTAATGCTCTTAAATTTAATAATGAGCTTCTGAACCCTTATAAAAACAGGCACTGTAACTGTGTTTAGCTTGTAGAGTAACAGATTCTATGTTTAATGATTTTGTGGACAAGACATTACATTTACTAATCATTACACTTAGAGATGCACCGGTTACAATTTCATTGGCAGATTGTGATTTTATTTATGTATTTTTTTACATATTATTTCCTGTTTCTGATTTTCTTTCTTTCTAAATAGAATTATTAATGATGGCATACAGAAATATTTTTGTCCAACTTTTCTTTCATTGGAATCTTATTAAATGCTAAAGATAGCAGGGGCTGCTGGCTTGTGCCTGGCTCTGAACTTTCACTAGCTTTAGCTTTAACCCCTTTGCCTTTGTTAACTTTGTCAAATGCATATTCAGTGGGCTAATGCTGCTTTAAACGTTTCATTAAATTTGATGTTGTGAACGTTTTCAAAGATGCTACAGCTTACCATTGCCATGCACAACAAACTGCAAAGAAGCCTAATTCGACTGGTTACAGACATGGTTTGTCCTAAATAGATCCATACTCCTTTATTAGTATAGTATAGGCCTGGGGAGAGACTATTAAGTAGCACTTAAAACACAAAATTAAATACGTTCCCATCATTTACAGGCCTCATAGACAAACCGGCTGGTGTGTACTGCACTATACACACAAACTGAATTCTGAATTACAGAAAGCAAAAGGACTGTGCCGTTGATGTGTGACTGTATTTGTTTGTGTGATGCAAAAGTATAAATGTGTTTGGCACACAGTTGGTTTCATTAGATTAATTGGCCATTCACCGGTTATGTCTGATCAGGCTAAAACTGGCCAATTCCAGTTACTAGCCAATCGAACATGCATCTTTAACCAACAGATAAGATTACTAATTAATTCATTAATCCAATTAATTCTGAAGCATGGTAGCAGGAAAACTGTTACCAGCACAGCAGCATTTTTCTCTTGGGTTCCCTTTATATCCTTTTGTATCATTATAGTTTTTCTCTTTTTTATTTTCTTTTTTTGAGTGAGAATATATTCTTAAGTAATTTATAAATACAGATGTTATTCAGTTAGTGTGTAAAAACATGTCCAAAGTTTATTTTGACAAACCTTGTAAAAGAAAAGCCTTGTGCACTTCCAGTGATGTTTACCACCTTCCTGACAGTGGCTCGATTGATAGTTTGGGAACCATAGCTATATAGTACTGTGCTTTTAATATGTCTGTACCATTCTCCCTAGCAACTCTAATAGAAATGCAGATAACATGCATCATTGGAAGTGTCTTATTGCTTTTCATTTGTGTGCTGAGGTGTTTTGACTGACAGAGACATTGTAGTCAGGCCAGTAAGCGGTGATTATACTGTGGCATGGAAACCTGCAGAGAGGGAATTAGATTAATTGCTGCTTATACATCGTTAATGTATCACAATGACAGACCCCAGTGTTTGAACACTAGTGGACCTCTTTTTGCTGACGGAGATTGATGATGACTCTTATTAAATCAGTGTGCACTCCCTGTATGTAGTATTGGTTTCAGTTAATCAACACTGTATCTCCATCTGTTTTCAGGGGACTGTAACTTCGAGAGGCCCTACACAGAATGCGGATACAGCCAAGGCAAGGATGATGATTTTGACTGGGAACAGGTCAACACCAACCTAAGGCCACCCACAGATGCCTGGATACCTTCAGGTCAGTCAACTCTAACCACCACAGACAGCCGGTACTTTTGAATGACCTGGTAGGCTTAAAGCATGTAAATTAAGCTACCCCAACATGTACCTATGCATTGATTAGAGTATGAAAGTTAAAATCTAGATAAGAGTAGTTGATATGACCAAATTCACATTTTGGAAAGACATTGTCATGTGTTAGTATGGCATGCTTTGCTTTACTCATTTTCCTAAAATAGTAGTGTCAAAGTGACACATTTCTTTTTAGTAAAAAAATACATATTAATCATTATTCACTAAGAGAAGTCTTGAAAGGTTAAATTGTGTGATATTTATGTCAAATCTATTAATCAATGCATGGGTTGACATCTCAAGGTATTCTTCATAATTACTATACATCTCACCGGTGTATATTATCAGCCTGGTGCCTTTAACTGGTCCCTAGAGGATGTACACTAAACAGCTATCACATTAAAACCACTGACATGTGAAGTGAATAATACTGGCAGTGTGATCCTCAGGGCACGTTCTACTGGAAAACCTTGTGACCTGGCATTCATGTGGATGTTACTTTGACACATACCACCTACTTAGACAGACCTGGTATACCCTTCACTACAATTGTATTCCTCAGTGGCGTCGCCTGCTACAGCCCCGAACATTTTTTAACAAGCTCAACTGTACCAGAGATGTTATTATTGAGGAGATGAGCCAGTAATCAGAGGGCCTGTTTTGTGCATCTTTAGCTATATGCTAATATGGATGTACAGCGATTTTTCAGAGATAAAGGTAACTGTAGCTAACCATGTAAACGGAAATGAAATTGTGTCTGGATCTGTCTGATAGCTGGTTTAAAATATATGCCTACAAATCAAAATACTAAACCCTTGTGTGCTTAATAAAATGCAGATTGTTACTAGTCTTGCTTAATTTTCTGCGGTAACAAGCAGGATGCCGTTAGATAGGTAGTCAATGTTTGCTAAAATATATGCAATATTCAACTTACTACTATGTACTTGATCAGCCAATAACTATTTAATTTCCTAATTGTGTTTATTTGATTTAGGAACAAAAAAATATTTGTCTATCTAAAGCAGTTTATTAGCCCTGGTCACTGCTCTCCAATTTTTAGTGTTTTCCCATTACCCCTGATCCAACTGGCCAGCTCATAATGAACCATTTATTAAGTTTACCTGTTAACATCCTATTCTATCAACACAACGATCATTATGTATACTCATCAGTATAACAGACACATCATATCACCACTTACTTTATTAAATGTGTTTTAGGCAGATAAAGCTCAAGAATATACAGAACAGGAATAATTTTAAATGAGTTAAAAATGACTAAGTTAAATACAGTAAACAAAGTTGAATCTCTTCACCCTCTGTTCAGTTGTAAATCCACTGAATAACAAAATATCTACGCATTATTAAGGATACTTAAAAAAAAATCGGTACCAAAAAATCATATAATTCACTGGGCTGAGCCCAGTGCACGCTCCTGGTATTCCCTAATAGCTGTGGTATCTTTCAGTAGGACAGTACACACAACAAAACTTTTCAGAAATGGCTTGAGGATGTGGACTTGTCCTCTAACTTCCCCAGATCTGATCAAGCAGCTGTAGAACGTGTTGGGCAAACAAGTTCTTAATTAAAAGGACACTATGAGCTTTTAACAACAAATAAAAAGGCATATAAACATAAAACAGACGCACAATTACTAACAAATAAACAGACCACTGAGCTGCACACTGAATGTTGGGACTGGAAAACAAACACGAAGCTACAGAGCTGTTTAAGTTTAAAACTCCATATACACATGAACTGGATTCTGAATTAATATTAGTCATATGCATTGTTCAATTTGTGCATCTCTACTGATTGTTATAATTCATCAACACAGTGGAGCTTTAGCTCTTGTGTGAGAAAAAATGTTGTTATTGTGTTGTTCATCATTTTCCTGATCCTATGATCTACTGTGGCTTCTTAATGTGGATAGCTTCAACAAATGTAAGTGTACACATGCCAGCTTACCCTTGCATTACACTTATTAAAGCTTTATTTTTCATACTAGACTTATGGCAACTGTCCATTTTGCCAATATCTGAATTTACTACAAGTACACGACCGATAAATGATTGACTCTAACCCTAACTTTACATCTTAAGTCAGCTGTACAGCATTCACTCTTAAATCTGATGCCTAACCATATTAAAGCAAAGCTTTATTTGACTGCTCCAAAGCAGTGGCAGCAGCAGAATTATTAGCAAGTACCTGGCTATTATCATTTTGCCTCTGTCAGTTTGTAACAAAGGCTTGCAAAGATATCACCTTACAGCAGAAAGAAAGCAGGATAGGCCCAAACATTTGGAAGTGTTTACCTTTCAGCCTTTATTGATTGATGTTTCCTTCGCAAAGGGCAGCAGAAGGGTAAAGTCAAGCCTCATGTTAGGACATTGACCTAGACATGTGATGCTGCTACGTGCATTTAATTACACTGATTTTACACGCAGTCAGTATGTGAATATGCCATTGCTTGATATCTTGTCTAAAACATACATGTTGCCATCTTCTCCCTTCACTGCTGATCCTTTAAAATCCAGCAAATAATCATAGCCTGTTCTTTGTTCCAGTGTGTCAGTCACTATGACGGTTCTCCAGACCACATACCACCAGTTTTCCTTATGAAAGGCCATGGCCTAGAAATAATAGTGTGTTTCGGTGGTAATCAATAGCTGAAGCTATTTAAGTGTGACAATTCAGCCTGGGGTAGTTCATATTAATGTACATACACCAGACATTTTATTAGTAACACCTGTTGAACTGCACGTTATCTTCTAATATTTATATCTAGTCAATCAATAGCATCTAGCAGCTCAATACATTTAGTTATACAGACATAGTCCAGATGACCTGATGAAGTTCAAACCAAGCATCAGAATTGCAAAAATTGTGATATTACTGACTTTGGATGAGGCATGGCTGTTGCTGCTTGGCAGGTTGGTCACAGCCATCTCAAGAACTTGCAGAGAATGGTCTGAAAAATAGAAAATATCCAGTGAGCGGCAGCAGTTCTCTATATGAAAATTCCTTGTTCATGCCAGAGGTCAGAGGAGAGTGACTAAACTGATTCGAGCTTGTAACAGGTGAGGTATGAAGACGAGCATCTCTGAATACACAACATGTCAAACCTTGAAGCAGACTGGCTCCAGCAGCAGAGACCCAATCATGTGGCACTACTGTAAGCTAAGAACAGGTAACTGAGGCTATAAAACTGCATTGCCTTGCCATACGACAAAGGGTCAAAATCTGGCGTAAAGAACATGAATGCATCGATCTATCATGCCTCGTATCAATGGTTCAGGCTAAAATAGTGGTGTTATGGTGTGAAGTCACCAGTCATCAGGCCTTCACAGTCACCAAATCTCAGACCAAGTAATCACATTTGGGATATGTTGGAGCAGGAGATTTTCTTGTCATGGATGTGCAGCCAACAAATCTGGTCAGTGTAGACCAAAATCTCTGCTGAATATGTTCCACACCTTGTTGCCACCAAACATTAAATTACTGAAGGCAAAAGGGGTACATCATGGTACTAGGTGTACCTAATAAAGTGGTCAGTATACGACAGATCTCTATTTAATTTGGTTTCACTCCCTGGTAGCTCTATTATTTTCTATTTCACTAGGTGCATGCCAACAAGGGTTTCAGCAGACTGCTGTGAAAAAATACCACTATCTTACAGCTACTGCATGCTTTTAACCAAAACTTATTGCCCTGCCTCTAATCATTGTTAAAATACTGTCCTTTAAAGGAGGGCAAAGCATTCTAGGTTTCTTTTAATTCTTATTAGCTTCTTGATGAGAGTGTGCCCCCTGGCCACATATAAATCAAATGGCCCTTTTTTAGTAATGTGGGACAGGAACTGCAAGAAAGAAACGGGACAAGGTGGTCAGCACTCAAACATGTTTTTCTGTGCCTCATCCTTTTTGAAGTTGCATATATATGTTCATGGGTTTTTGTGGAAAGAAAAGCTTTATGCTGATGCTATGTTAATCTCAAGCTCTACCAGCAGTTAAATAATGGCAGCTTGCTGTAGTAGTGACAAGATTAGTGAAAGTTTTAATCCCAACCCTGGCATATCTGTATTTTGGTTTTATTTTAGTTACACTTTTGGTCCACAGTTTCAGAGATCCCATGTTTCTCTCTGGTTCTCCCTATATGGGTTTCCCACTGTCTTCTGTTTTCTTTCACATTCCAAAGACATGTAAGGTTAACTGGTGTTTCTAAAGTGTCCTATGCTCTTTGCATGATTAGGGTTGGTTTCCTTCTTGTGTTCTTTCCTGATATTT
The DNA here is from genome assembly GCA_033117975.1 of Parotocinclus spilosoma. Lineage (NCBI taxonomy): Eukaryota > Metazoa > Chordata > Actinopteri > Siluriformes > Loricariidae > Parotocinclus > Parotocinclus spilosoma. The sequence continues at coordinate 7,872,742 of JAVSBV010000001.1, forward strand.
AGGCTCTTGAACTGACTTAAATTAAAATATACGGTCACGAAACACAATGACACAAGGCTGGGTTACAACATTTACACAATACAAAAATAACAGCTGTGGAGAGTTGCACTTTTTGTGTTGAGAATGTAGCAATTATTGTATTCAAATATAAAGAATGTTTTAAAAATTTATATTTGATAGTATTAGAAATTGCTGTTTCTGGGGTTAGGGCTAGGGGGGCTTTAGCATGTTGGCTCTGTGTGTAGCACTGGTACCTCTCGTGTCTGCGTGGGTCTTCTTTGGGTACTCAAGTTTCCTCTTAAAGTCCAAGGACATGTGTGTTAGGTTAATTGGTGTCTCTAAAGTGCAGTGAGCATTTGTGCCCTATGACAGATTGGCTCTAATTGTCCTGCTTTTCACTCTTCAAAAGAACCAGTGTGGCACTGGCTCTTCTGTGATCCTGTATAGGGCTAAGCGGATTAGAAATGATGTGACTGTTCTTTAGGGAACTGAATACAATAGCAGTGTTTATTTCATACATATTATGACAAGCAACACTGTACATTTTATTTTCATTGCGGTCATGAAAATGACTTGGATTTGTTGTCAAATCGATGCCAACCCAATGGTTCTTAGCTCCAGAGCAGCATCATTTTATTTAAAGTTTTGCTGACTAGACCAACCTTTTTATCTGGAAAACTATGAAATGGACTGAAGTTAGGCTTTTATTTTAAGCAGTTATATTACCACCTTAGACAATGAACAACTAACTTCTTTAGTGACCTTCGATCAGTTGTTTCAGAGGTCATCTGATCATTATTTATTCAGGTCATTATTTACAGATTCTCTTATATCCCCCATATTTACAACATTTCCATCCTCTGATTCCAAACAGACTGCTGGGTGGAGTAGTTAATGGCTCATGCAATTTGTGAGTAAATGTGTATGAGCGTGTGCATGTTTGTGTGTGTGTGTGTGTGTGTGTGTGTGTGTGTGTGTGTGTGTGTGTGTTTGTTTGGGGGTTGATGTTAGTAATATCCTTCCCAAAGGAGATGACATGATATTCCGACATGATTGTTGTTAGATGAGTAGTTGGGAGCAGTAAGTGAATAAAGATGACATTATTACATTACAATGCAACACAACCATGATATTTTAACTATCTGAAAAATGACTTTCCATCACACATATGCACACTTCAATTTATTGCTGTGACTGATTAAAATACCATATTTTCTTTCAAAAATTGACATCTGCCAAGCAAATACTACTGTTTATACATTTGGTGCATTATCTTGAGGCTGATACAGACGATGCAAGAGCTTTTCTGTCTGCCCTGATGTATGGGAACCCTGCCTGAATACAGAGATATTATTCAGAGAATCCTTGAGACCAAGGGCATTGACTATGTTTCCTGACTACAGTGTCCATATAACCCTACTCATTAAAACATGAAATGCTAAGGATTCTGACATCAATATTCATATCATTTAAAAATACTACTGTTCCAGACATTAACAATAATAGTAGTGACTAGTGAATAGTGAATAGATGGAAAAACGTTTGTCGAGATGGCTGCATGTTATATATTGTGTCTTATGTCATAAATTATAAATGATTTTATTGTGTAAGTCAATTTAGCATGAAGTACTCTAATACTCTCTCTCGTGAGAGAATGAAATCGCTAGCTCAAATAGAACAACTGACTATAAACTAACTATAAAGATTATAAAGTGATAGTACTATGTGCATCTACTGATACATTGTGTAATTAATGTAATGCAGCTATATGAGTCTTCTGTAGATAATGCTTGCATTTGAAGCACTTTTTAATGTATTTTATGTATTTAGGTCTACTGATCATGAAATGTATTCAAAATTGTCCTATGATGTAAAGGTTTGTAGAAATAAGACATTTGTGATTTCCTATTATATTTTAAGTCTACAAGTACAATGCCCACAAAACTAGCCATTTTGATAAGTCCAAGCTTGAATGGGCATGCACTAAATGTTATGCAGATTATAACTTATGTGTATCTGGGTATTCTTGGACTGTTTAGATACTGGCAGGTTAGGATACAAATGTCTATAAAAGCTGCTCAAATTTACATATGCTGTTTAGACCCATGTTAATGAACATGTTAATTAGAAGGGTCACATGATTGACTGTTACTTCTGTTTGACCAGTGTATATGGGTTCTTTACAAAAAAAAAAAATCTGTTCAAATCTCCAACCTGTTTTCCATCATGAGACCAGCATCACACGGTGGGTTTGCCAGTAGACTACCAGAGATGTGTAGTCTAGTTAAGGCAGATTAAGCTAAAACAACACATGGACCAAATTTGTGAATTTTGTGCCTGGTTGATAACACAGCCAGAATTAAATGACTTGGTCGAGTTACAGCAGAGTTACTTGATTTAAGAATGATTTATACCCATCATCAGGTACAAAAATTTCTACCTTGTGGAATCATTAGGAAAATATGACAGACTTCTTCACACAGCTTGACAGTCTCTGTTTCTGCACTGACATTGATGTATTGTCCATGCTGACTTTGTCTTATGTCCATGACCCCCCAACATGGTGCCTTTTTTTTTTTATAAATTTGACAAAGCTAAGCCTGAAAGCTGTTTTGTTACACAGTGGAAAGGGGAAAATGTATTGAAATGTGTAATTGCTTATTTATTTTCTGCATTCACATTCACAGTTAGTGACAAAAAAAACTGAGACCATCAGGCCATTGTCTGTTGTTGGACAACAGAATCAAAATCAGCTATGAACTTGTTCAGTTAAACTAATAAGTCAGTAAGTCATAAGTCATAAATTAATAAGTCAGAATCATTCTGCGATTATACATAATGTGATTTCATGTGACTATCTGTCTATCTGTCTGTCTGTCTGTCTGACTATCTATCTACCTCTCTATTTAAAGCATTGTCACTGAATTTTGGTTATCAGTGATCAACCTCTGTACAGTCATGGCCAAAAGTTTTAAGAATGGCAAAAATTTTGGTTTTCACAAATGTTGCTGCCCCAGTTTCTTTACAACCTTTGTCAGACGTTTATATAGTATAAACAATTATAAGCATTCCATGCATTTGTTTAACTTTAAATGTTTTTGTTTGTATACCCTCTTTTTGTGGATTCACCACAGGTTCTCAATGGCATTGAGATCTGGGGAGTTTACTGTACATTCAGGTGCACTCGCACGTGCCTTCTGCTCTGCACTGATGGTGACCTGATCTCATAACTGCATCCTAAATAGGAGGTCGTCCAGATGCTTGCTTGACTTTTTTCATACAATCCCAAAAGTGTCAAAGTGACACGAGTATAAGTGTATAAAGCACACAAAGTGTAAGAAGTATACAGTGAGTCCAAGAAGTATTTGATCCCTTGCTGATTTTCTTCGTTGGCCCACTAATAAAGACATGATCATTCTATACTTTTAATGGTAGATG
>JAVSBV010000001.1:7876279-7910899 GCA_033117975.1 Parotocinclus spilosoma
TTTTGAGGAAAGAGATTAATTTAATACAATTTGGAATACGGCTGTAACGTAACAAAATGTGGAAAAAGTGAAGCGCTATGTAATTAATTAATTATAAATGGCCAAAATACACACTGTAGATACATAGTGCAATTACCTTGCTTGTAGTGTGGCTGACTTTCTTTTAATTACTCAGTGTGAAACTGGCATGCAGGTCAAGCTTTTGGAAATTTTATATTGCCTGTAGTGAAGTTGCTTGGCGTGTCCTGTAGTTCTGCTCAGAAAGTCTCAATAAAATTGGCTTCTTACCATTGTAATGTTAGTAAGCCACATCAACATTTTACTGGGATCTTTAAAGTGGGTCTGATGATGCCTTTGACAACAACCCATACTTTTGGCTTAACGTCTTCTGCTATTGCGTTTCCTGTTGTGTTTGGTAGGTGCAGTGCACACCTGGTCTGCCAAAGTATTTCTTGGCTTTCCATGTTTGTCTATTTATGTACTTAATAAAAGGACATAAAGCATTACAATAAAAAAATGTTATAATGTTCAGTTTTTGCTTGTTACAGTGGCTAATGTAATTGCATAATCTGAACACCAGAGGTGTTCACACATTAGTCTATCAGACGCACATTTTCTGTACTTAGTGAGACTTCTAAAGTATTTTAATTGCAATTTTAATTATTATTATTATTATTATTATTATTATTCATTAATTAAAAGGGTATGTTTTTACTTGTTTGTTTAAGATATGGTAAAACAGAGCATTTTAAACTTCTGTTTCTACTAGTTCATTTCATTATTAGGGTTTAATGTTTTTTGTTTAAATTTCATTTGTTTTATATTTGCAATTAACAAAAAATTTGATTTTTGTATGTAAAATTGATAATTGGGAGACAATTATATTTGCATCCCTATTATATGCTTAATATGGTGAATGCTTTGGTGTATTCGTTCCTTTAAACTGTATGTTTTTAATCCTCTGATTTGATGTGACTAAATAAAAAGTACAGTCAAACACACAACCAGTGCTACAGATCATGGCTGAGCAATGGACAAAAAAAAGAAAATAAGAAAAACAGAAACTGATGTACTATTGCAAACCACATAAAGTACAATAGTATAACTATGTCAAAATGGTATATTAATGTCAGTACCACTTATGGCATTTATGACTTTATTTGTTTATTTATTTATTTATAACTATAAAAATGTTAATGTTAAAAACTACCATTTTCATACACTGTCAGTATTAAAACAATGAGTCTGACCATTTTTCTTTTGCAAAGACATAATGCTGGCTGCAGCAGATGAGCAGAAGTTGATAAATTAGATACTATGTGTGTGAGCCCTCTCGAGAGTACTGTTTGCTTGCTTCACTCACATTGCTTTGATTTCTTCTGCACTGAATCTCTAGACTGAACAGCCAATTAGAGACCTTGCTCTCACGTCACTGTCTGACCCTAGCACAGAACGCTCCATTGGTGCTAATCGGGTCTCATGAGGTCTGACTAGGGCCAACAGGGTGAGACACACCATAAAATCTATGGCGGGCAATAAGTCATGGATGCTCAACAGCATCTGACAGTCTGCAGCTGGATTGGTGTCGTCAGAGACAGTAGGACTCTTGGCTCCAGTGGAAGATCTACATTTTATCTGAATAAGCAGCTATTAAATGTTCCATGTTTCATATTAAGCATGTTTTACCAATTAAGACCTGCTTCATGTACTTATTGCATCTATAGGACTACACCATTGTGTCTATAGACAGATTACTTACGGAACACTTCATTACTTTAGCTGCCTGTCTCATTTATTCCATCACTATCTTCTCTCTCAGCCGTCTGTGTATATGTTGGACAGAAAGAGAGAGAGAAAGAGAGAGAGAGAGAAAGACAAGATCCATAAGCTTATTGCTCAGTTTAACTCTGGTCATTTATACTGCTCCACGAGCGCTGCAGCTCTCTGAATACTAAACCTAAAACTTCACTCAGATCCTGACAACCTCATTTACTTCTGCACACCACAAATACTACAGAGCAGGGAGTAGCTAATGAAAATATGGGGGACTTCACACACACACACACACACACACACACACACACACACACACACGCGCACACACACATACTGAGTTAAAGATTTGCTAAAGCTTTTAATCTTCACCCTTATAATAAAGTTGTAGACTTCATAATAATCTTAAGCGTTATATGATCTGTATTCAACATCATTGCGGATTGATATTTACTGTAACGATATAGTAAAGTGGGTGCTCAAATGGAGCATTAGTTTAATACACCAACCCAAAGCAGGAGGGACCCAGATTTGAGTCTTGGTCAGTGCCTTCTAGCTATTTCATGGAGACACATTTGGGTATTTCTTAGGGCGTACTCACACTAAACCCAGTTGCCTTGAACCGTACCAGAGCGCAAATGTTCTGCACTAGACCCAAGTCTAGTGATCAACTGCTGGGCCCATCTCATCAAGTGTGCCTTTGACTTTGGTGTCATCTGGTTACAAAAAACAGGGTATGTGTATTAAATGCCTTTGCTTTGATGTGTCTACATTGCTACATTGCACTCATTCTGCTATTTTTTTTTTTCATTCTCTATGTCTATTTTCTCCCCCCGGCCTCCATTTCATATCCTTTTTCCCATGACATGCCTGAGTAGTCATCGAACTATGTAGCACTTTGGTTTAGTGCAGAACAAAGTGGGGGTCAAAACGCTTAAGACCTCTAGTAAAAATGCAATGTTTCTCATTCTCAAAATTTTATATTTCTCATTACAAATTAGATAATCAGCTTAACAATTTGAATGGAAAATTGAATCTTTGAAAAAATTAGTTACATCATTTTACTTATTTGTATTTGGCCTTAAAGTCCAACTTGTGCTGTAATGATTGCATGCACTCGAACCGGTATGGACTTCAAAAGTTGATGATATTCTATTCCCATTCTTCTACAATATTCTATCTTACTCAAAGCTTGGCTTTTTCTGTCTTCAAGTGGCTGAATGAATGCTCACTGCTGAGGAATGTCCATGACAGTCAGCACTGCTTGATCTTCGTTGGTCTTCAAATAGTTGTTGCAAAGCTGTGAGGTGTGGTTTGGGTCATCATCCTTCTGCCAAGTGGATAATATATTTCCACAAATACCAACAACCATTTTCGCTAGTGGGCTCCGCTATATATCTGGTATAAAAAGGACAACATTTATTAGGCTTCAATGTCCTGGTTCTCTCTTTACCTGTCTATAGCCTCAATCACGCATGTACTGTAACCCAGAACTTTTCCGGACATTGGGGAAGAGCTTTATGTGTGAATACAAATGTTCAAAACATTTGTAGCGGGAAAGAAAAATAAATGCAAAGAACTATTTGCTTTTATATTCATTTACACTCTTTTGTTTAGATTGCAGATATGTCCAATTACACAATAACAGTCTTCAGTTTACATTTTGTGTCATGATGTTTCTCGTGTATGCACTGTAAAGGTGCAGCCTCTGGGAAAATCTCCTATAGTGTATCTTACATAGAGCATCTTTAGCTATACACTACACGTGTGAAAGTAGTTCAAATGTGAAAACGGCAAATTGTACTTATTTTAGTACAGCCATCTCTCTGACACTCACTCTCCCTCTGTGTTGGATCCCTGCACTCTATGCTTTCAACCTCTCTGTTTCACTCCTCCCAGCAGGCAAATTAAATATGATGATCCCAGTGGAAATGAAGTACTAACTCTCATATAGGCCTGGCTGTAAGGGAGACTGCCAGAGAGGTGCAGAAAGAGAGAGCAAAAACATGAAAGTCTTGAAAGTCACCTTCAGATTAAAACTGTTGCTTGCCACAAGAAAAATGATCGGACCGCAGAAATTACTGGGGGAAGAAGTATGGCATGCTGCTATCATCCAGGATTCGAGAACCTTATCAGTGGCTGAAGTACTTGTGGGCCAGGATGTGCCATATATCTCTAACAAATAGAAAACATCTGTGCTCAGAGAGGCATAAATTGTGAAGCAAACGCGAATGTGGCTGTAAAGGTTGTTTTGAGATGTATGTTCAAGGTGAAGATAAAAAAATAATAATAAAGATTGTTCAAAATGTATCAGCATGCGTATGTGTACGTCGGATTTGGTAGCCCTGTCATAAACTTGCTGCCGCATTTGAAGGGTGTTTTTCAGACCCTGCTAGGCACCATGGGAGCTTGCTTCTCTGCTGCCCGTCAACATTTGTCAATTACAGCCTACCATTCACATGCTCAGTTTGTCAAGTGCTTTGGAAGAATAGAGAGAAAAAGAGCCGAGGAGAGAGAGAGTGAAAGAGAGAATAAGGGAATAATAGAAGAAACCTGACTTACTAACTTGTCACTGTTTGTCACATTCCATTTTGCAGGATTTTTGCAGAGCTTAACATGACATCCTGAATTCCCCCCTGTTGAGGCGGAACAGATTGTCTGCTCGTCATAAATTGACAATCCCTGCGTTTCAATGTTCCGTCTCAACAGCTGCAGTGGGCAAAGGCAGGCCAACCACACCGCACTGGAGCGTTAAGGGCGTTAGACCCATATACGCGTACACCCTGATGCACATTGTTGCCTGAGGGAACTGTCCTTCGCTGACAGATCTGCAGACACGTAAAAAGTCTCTACTTGCCTTCTGATCACCATGACGTGCTCCCTCCCATTATCCCTATGGCTTTTGCAGCCTCCTTCCTCATCTCTCCATTCTGCTCCCAGAGCACGAAGCAGATTATTGTGCTACAGGCTGCTGACAGCACATGCTGTGTTAAACCATTCAGGCCTTACACTTTCAGATGTACACCTGGTGTTGGCATGGTCTCAGTCTGTAGGAGGCTGGGAGCTGAATGCACGACACGGAAGTTTTCTCAATTTCTCTTAAATGCAAATAAAAACACACATAGTTGTGCAAGCACAGAACGCTACTTTCACCGGTAGTTTACTTTTATGGCATAAGCTCAGCCACATAGACCGCTACACCAAATAGCACAGCTTGCTCATTGGATTGTAAAACACAGTGACATCTCATTTACTGTATCTCCAATCTCTCATGGATCTGTAAACACGACAGACCTGCTAGAGATAACTATGGCTGGGCTACTTTGTTTGTCTTTGAGCAGCTTTCTACCTAACGGCTAAACTGTTACACTGATTTAAATAGTGCACAAGAAATCGTATAATACTATAGTGCTTTATTACCTAATACTATGGTTTGGAACAAAGTTTCTGTTTAATCTGTTCATTTAAAATTTACTCTCTCTGCTTTAATTCTATACACCATTAACTATATAGATGTTTTCATATATCGATATCTCATTCAATTCCAAAACCATATCATTCACATTGTAGGTCTGTATAGATTTTTAAATGTCTGGCCATTGCATGCAAACGTTTGAATGTGTATTAACATTCTTTCCCAAAGCATGCATATAGCTAGTTTAGATTTATACAATAGTAAGATTATGTAAAGTCTCACAATATTATGACATTTGAAGTAATTTAATTTATTTCAAAATACACTCACTGGACAAAAATGAATCACATATGGCTGAAATTGCATGTATGACTGCCACAGAAATTTCCTGGTGACTGGTGACTGCTAGCTAGATGACCATACACTCCTACAAATTCAGACAGTTCCTTCACACTATGGCCATTGTCACACCTAAATACAATCAGTAGCATCTGTATTGTGAGCCATTTTCCACACATCAAATGAGATGAATTAGACCTTACTGAATGAGATTTTTTAATTTAGATTTTTCATTACAACAAAGAAAAAAAACCTTCACGTTGTATTTAGTGTATCTATTCTTTCATGATCCAGACACAATAGATTTTTATGCTCACATTTCCAGCTTCAAATATCATTTCTATGATAATTTTTCTCACTAATTGCATTGGCCTATTGAGCAGGCAATGCAATATCCTGTTCACTTATCCATGTGTTACCATCAGCGTCTCTGCATATGTTGTTCAATAGCTGTTACTGCTGCCTAAATGAAAGCTGACAAGCTCATCTTCTACTTTTGCAGATTTAGCATTATGCCATCATTTGCCCTGATAAATATACCCTAGTTACTGGTAAATAGATAGAGAAAATAGAAAAGTGAAGGACTTTTTTAATGAAACTGAGCTGGAGTAGGGTGCCTCCACCTTCCTTTTTTGAGTTTAAGGCCAACACATTAGAGCAGGATTGTTTACCAGAAATGTTTGACCCAGTAGAGCATAAGTCTACTTTAGCTTTTCCACTATATGCATGTGTGGACCTTTTTTGGTTTAGAGTTAAAGCTGCCAGCATACATATATCTATTCTTAAGGAAACAGTATGTTTGAAATGAAGGTATTATAAGTTATGCTTGGGGGCCCCATATTAGATGAGCAGGTTTTTTTTTAAAACAGAGCCTGTGGTTCAGATCTCCTAAGCCATTATTGTAGTCAATTTCTTTATTCTTTAATTATTCACACCTATAATAACAAGGTTTTATGCTTCATGAAATTAGGATATTAATTTATGAAGAGACCAATAAGACAAAAAAATTAGCATACCTTTGAACTAAAGACGGGAAAACATTTTTGTGTGTATGTTTTCATTTTGGCGTTAGAAGCTGACCTGGTATAGCAATATGCAGCATGTATAATCTATCACTGTTTTTGTAATGGTATAATGACCTTTTTGATCACATCCAGGAAATGTGTATGCAGTATTTACATTTTTTTTTAGTATTTTTCTATTTTTCCTTATCTAATCTCAACAATAAAATAAAGTCCTAAATGATGTGTTCCCAAATTCTTAAGTAAAATATTCATGGGAGGATACTTCAGTTACATTTGGTGCATTTCACATTATTTTACAAAAAGCTATTTAAAATGTTTCCCCCTCAGGTGTTTTTATTAAATTGCTGTATTGTGTGTTAATGAACAAAATAAACGTTTAAACATCTGATGTTAATACAACTTTTATCTGACAGTATTTGAGAAGTAATATATTTGACTGTCTTAAAATATAATTAAATGCTGATAGTGTTTAAAAATATGCAGAAAAATATATTTTGTATTTAATTAATTATGCTTTTAAATGTAACGATACACTCTTTGTTCACTTTATTAGGTACGCCTCCTTGTTTTTATACTCATTGTCCATTTTGTCTGTTCCACTTACCCTATAGATTCACTTTGTAGTTCTCCAAATTGTGCGACTGTAATCTATGGGTATGTACTTAGTTGGTCCCTTTTACTCAGTTCCCCAATAGTCAGGGTCCCCACATGACTGCCATAGATCAGCTACTATTTGGGTTGTGGATCAGATTCAGCAATCCAGTGACACTGGTGTGCTAATATGATTGGATCAGGAACAGCAGTACTGCTGGGGTTTTAAACACCTGAGTGTCACTGCTGGACTGAAAATAGTTCAACAACCAAAAATGTCCAGCCACCTGCATCCTATAGGCAGCATCATGTGATAGGCAGAACTGATGAAGGATAAGAGGATGACTAACGCAAACTTCAACAACAGATCTGAAAGATGGAGTGATATGGTAGATGTATCTAATACAATGTACATTAAGTGAACACAAACACTCCAGCAGCACTGCTGTGCCTGATCCAATTGTCCCAGCAAACACACTAACATAACACCATGCTGTCAGTGTTGAGAATCATCCACTACCAAACAGCAGCTGTGGTATATCTGTGGTAGTTCTGAGGGGGTCCTGATCATTAGAGAACAAAGTACAGCGGACTAACAAAGCATGTAAAGAAACAGATGGATTACAGTCTGTAATTATAGAACTACAAAATGCATCTATATGGTAAGTGTAACTGATACAGTGAACAAGAAGTGTAAAAACAAAAAGGTGTATCTAATAAATGGACACTTCATTAGTGATAAGCATTAAATAAATATAGATTTAAGAAAATTATTGTTGTTTCTATAAACTTAAATGGACTGACCCTAATACACTGCGTGATCAAATGTAGTTCGATAATGATGATAATGGTACCAGAATACTGGACTTCAAACACTGTTCGTGTGATATAGTATGACCTACTGTAGCTCCAAGTGACCTACTGTAGCTCGCCAGGGAACCTCATTAACTGGTAGGAATGTTTCTGCACATGTGTGGAGGACTGTAAACCTTCTAAAAACAAGTTTGAGCATGCCCAAGCTTTTTTGCTATTTCATATGTTAAAGTGAACAGTCAAAATGTACGTTTGTGTGTACAAAACAGAGAGCCGTTTTCCTTGAAACCTTCTGATCCTATCAGGGTGTTGAGGAGTTTTCTTACCTCTTCTTCTTCAAAGCAGATAAGCTGTTCGCTTAAAGCTGAAACTCAATTTTCCCAGGATCCCTGGCCTACTCTTGCCCTTTCTCTCAAAAGCCACCCCTATTAATCTTCAGATCTAGACATTCAGAGTGCCCAGAAACCATGTTTATTCTCCAACTTCACATTCATAAACAACAAAGAGCTACAGTCTTAAAGCACACTGTCTGAAACATCAAAGCATTGTGACATACACATTTCAATTCCTAGGCTCATGGTAAACCTTTGCCTGAACCTTTGTCTATGGTCTCTTTCTTGGTATAGCACCTCAGCTCATGTCCAGAGACCCTCGCCCGTCTATTCTGTGGCTGATAAGAGTATATCTGAAACATGTTTCTGTCTACTCAAGCAAAACATGATCAACCTTGGTCGCGAGGAGCTGAGCTTTCATTACTATCTACTATTTTCACATGATTGGTTTTTATGTCTTTCATTTCTTCTCTACAGCTATATAACACAAAAGCGGGCTTCTGAGATACATGGTTGCCCTTTTTATGTGAAAGTAATTTTAACTGGGCTAAAATGCTCACAAGTGCCATCAGAATACATGTATTAAATGGGTTTTATAGTTATATCTGAATGCTAATATGAATCACAAAATCTACAGTCCACCCCTTACTGCTCGCTTTGGGGGTCACCACAGTGGATGGTCGCTCTCTCTCAATTTTGGCAACGGTTTGGTGCCAGATGACCTTCCTGATGCATCCCTCCCCATTGTCACAGGCTGTGGTCTAGCCCCCAATGGCTGGGTATTTTTCCGTGAATGTACCATTCATCCTAAACCACAAAGGCTACATGAATCACCCTATTTAATCAGTAATATTCTTTAAGGGGTCCTGAGCAAACTAGATGTCTCTGAGTGTTTTGTTGAGTTTCATGTGCTTTGATTGATAGTGATTCACAAACCCTAGCAATTTTGGTCAAGAAATGCAGACCTTTAGGTTTCTCAGTGTGTTTAAATATATATTGTCAATATAAGTGTGTTTTGCAAAATATATGATAAATATAATATTATATTGATAATATTTAGGCTGTTTTTTGAGTGTAAAACACCTTTCATTCCACAATGTCACTCCATGGCAACTGTGACATCAGCTCACATTATGCACAAAGAAACAGTCATCGGTGCAGGATGTCAGTAAATGAAGAAGCTTCAAAGACAACCTTTTGGGACACGAGCAAGCTTCTAAACATGTAGTCAGAATAAAAAAAAAAAAGCAGATGTGCCTCAGTCTTGGCTGATTTCAGTACCGGATGAGTGCCACTCACTGTGATATACAGTCCCTCAAGTGGTGTGGCATCTCTGAGGCAGTGCCATTGTGTAGCAAAACACTCTTGGTACAGAAATTGAGTTTTGATTGTTTGTTGTCAAAAGGCATCATTATTGCTCTTCTTCCGTCAGATATAAAAAGACCTTTGATAAGGATGAAAGCCTCATTACTGCCCAGATGGCTGTGTTGATATTGCATAAATGGCCTCTCCCAGCTGGCCCAGTAGTGATTTGCTCTGCTGTAATGGAATGGAGTGACAGAAATTCAGACTCAACATGATATGAGTGATACCCTGCCTTAGGTTTTTATTGAACAAAACCAAGGCAAAAAAAGATTTTGCCTTATTTATGAAAGAATTCACTACAGACATCTGTGATCAAAGTGGAAAAGATCAAACTCATGTCTATGTTTTAGAGAATCAACAGTCACAGGATCTGAACCATGATTGCTCTTACAAAGCACCTTACAAAAAAATCTAAAACTCTAGATGCTTTCAGTACATTTAAAACATGAGGTTCTGTAAGATAATCTTTTTGGTCTTCTAAGTTTTGTCTTGACTTGAACAGTAAAATTCTTATTTACATTAGAACCTGGAAATCGTAAGCAAATTATATACAGTGTATATTATGTATATAGCCTGTTCCTGGTTTGTGAAAGTCAATTCTTAACTGCTTAGAGGAGCGTATTGCTGCTGAGTGTAAGCATAAACCCATCGAAGGTGGACAGTATTTTTATAGAATAATCTTGTATTTGTTTAAAAAGTGCAGCACGGTGGCTTGGTGGGTAGCACTGTCACTTCACTGCAAGAAGATTCTTGATCTCAGGGGAAGCTGTCTTGAGTCCTTTCTATATGAAGTTTTCGTGTGCTCCTCATATCCTCATGGGTTTCCTTCTACAGTCCAAAGACATGCTTTAGGTTAACTAATTATGCTAAAGTAGCCATAGTGTGTGAGCCCTAATATATATTTTATATCCTGATATATCACATTTACTGTAAATTCATTTATTATAATATTCTAATTACATTTTATACACTTAACAATAAAAATCATTTCCTTTATATAGGTTTAGTGACATTCATTTATTGCTAAATGTGTTTCCCCTTTGATAGACCACAGTTATAAGTAGATGGCTGTGTTTTAGAAAGCTTTGTTAGGGCAAGCATCAATCTGCGAGAGCGCTTGCGTTCAAGCATGCTGAGATGGCGAGAGTAACATCTCTCCAACTCTGAGTCTATTTAATCACCCCAACCAATTCAGAAGAAAAAATGTTCTCATCCATGGGAAATTTGTACTTCTTTATCCAGGACTAATACCTTAATACTTGCCAGTGCACTGCTTATATCAAGAGAGTCTTTGTGAACACTTCATTCATGTAGCCACAAAGAGGACATATAAGCAATGAGATTTCATTACAATTGTATATGTAAGTACAAAAGTGAAAGGAGCTGTGTGCACAGTCTAGATTGTGTTGTGTAGCAGACATAGTATGCTGCCTGTGCAAACCATTCACGCTGTCCAAAAAGGCAGTAATGAGATGCTAATGACAGGTGGTGTTATTTAAATGTCAAGCCTTTGGTAGATGTAAAATAGACATCTAAATGTCAAATTACAATGATTTGATTGCATTGGCAGAAGTCAGGAGAAATGTAACATATCTACTTGATGAAAAAATAAATGGGTCCATACATTACATTACCTCATGAGCTCTGCAGACAATTCTCTAGTGGTACAGAGGAATAAAATTGACACAACGGAAGTGCTCAAAGTGTCTTTTCACATCTGTCGTCAGCAAAATGTGAAGGGCATCACAAGTCACTCAGATGTCCATCTTTTTAAACACAGAATAATGGAAACATACTGGACATCCTTGTTATTTATTACATAACTTATGATGGGTAACCGTGCAAAACCCCTTAGCCTAGACTTAAGGCATGATAAAATTCACTTATATTCAGTTCTCAGTCAACCAATCAACCAGTCAAATTTTCATGACAGAGGAGTGTGAGATCCTTTAAGCTATTGTGAGAACAGAGATTTGATTGGTCCATTTGTAATTTACACCATCCATAAGGTTTGTAAGCATTTTCTGTGAAGATGATTGGAAGGATTTATGCTGCCCATTCTGTTCAGAGACAAAGACAGTTACACACATACATACATTATATCCTGATGACATTGTGTTTTGATGTTTCCCACAAGTGTGGAAGTGTATGAAGTGCAAGTGCGAAAATGTATGCCACTTGGTTGGGTTTCTGTAGGGATTTTTAATCTGATCTCAAGATATATATTTTCTTGTATCTCATATGAAATAGAAAAGCTATGTAGGTCTCAAAGTCTCAGTTTCCTGGTGAAGGCTGCAGTCAAGTTAAGCCTTAATTTACAAATTACAGTGGGAATAGGGTTTATAATTTGGCTGACATCCTGTTGTATTGAATAAACTATTCATAAACATTAGCACAGTCAGACATTTGTAATCTTGATGATGACCACAGGACAGAGCCTCCTTACATATCTGGTACGCATTTTTTGTAGCAAACACGAAATACAGAGGACCTATAAGCTGTACATGTGCATGCCTGTGTGTGTAAACAGTGAGGATTATTTACTTATCTCAAGGATGCTTCTCAACAGTTTCATCAGATTCAATTTGATTAGTATTTCACACTGTAAACAGAGCACACACCCACACAGGCACAGAAATCGAGCATCAGCAAGATAATCTGTGTAAATATGCAGTGATTTGTCTGTTAGAGCTTTTCTTTTGTGCCACACAGCTTAGGCTAATCAATAGGCTGTTACTACTTTGTACCTTTGCCATTGTGAATTATGGCCAGGGAGAAAGTGTTGAGAAAATCAGTTGTTTAAAAACACAATTGAGCTCTTTATTAGTACTGTGCAATTTGGTACCATACTGGACAGAGGGCAAGATTTTATTTAGGAAAACTGTTTGGTAAAATGATTGTTGAAGAGCTAAAGAATTGGCATTAAGGTGATGTACTTGCATTCCAAAATCTGCTACACTGCTTTCTGTGCTTTTCTCCTCATATGCCAAATTAGATATTTATAAGTCATAGTTCTCAGTGCTTTGAAAGACCACTTGGCATATATCTTAATTATTGAGAGGTTGTGTTGCAGAGATAGAACAAGGCTTTGTTTACCTTTTCATAATGATCCTTTTATTTATTTTCCTAAGGCCAAAATTCACTAAGCTGTTTAAAAGGAATTAAAGTAAGATGATCAATCCATGGTTTGTGTGGTGTCTGAAATGTGGACACAAGTCAGCCCTTGTCAGAGCCTTTCAGTGTCAGTTAAGCATGTTGAAATACATTTGACATCTAAAGGGAGAGCTCTATGACAGGCATGTACTGGCTTTAATTTAGTATAACAAAAGATACATAGCTAAAAGATAAACCGTTAAGTGACAATGAAAAGGGGAATTGTGCAGTCTAAAAAATGGATATCATTTTCCCGTTGAACTGCTTATTAGAAATAAATGAATAGAAATTCACAAAAAATTAATGGGTCAGCGGAGCAGAGTCCCACAAATTCCTGGGAACTACCCTTCAACAGGACCTTCAATGTGATAGGAACATTAACAAGTTGCAGCTTACATTAACCAAAAAAACTCTGCAGCACTTGCATTTTCTGAGACAGCTGAAGAAATATATAAGATGCCACTGGACTAACTGGTTCTGTTTTACACGGCCACAATAGAACCTGTTATTAAATCATTCATCTCTGCCTGGTTCAGCTCTGCAGCCTCTCAATTCACTGCAAGCTCCTGCCCATTGTACAAATTGCAGAGAAAACAATTGGATCTCATCTCTCCTCCCTCTCAGATCTGTATATATCCAAGGTGAGAAAGTGAGCAGATAAAATAATGGCCAACTCTACAAACCCCAGTTATGCTCTGTTCCAGCATTAAACCACGAATAAGAGCCCTAAAATGTCACAACACCAGCATAACATTTTACCCAGGTTATAGCCCTCCTAAACCAGGCTTGCTCCCACATCTTTTCCATAACTAATAGCACATAGTGTAGAGCACACTACTTTAAAACTTTTCATATAAGATCATCTGTGTTGTTCAATATACGGCATTCAATCCAAGGGAAAAAGAACACTAAGATCTAGACACTGTTTATGTTTTAAATTAATTATATACCGTATCTTGCTTTATTATAATAGCATAGATATTATAATACATGGCATAGTTGTATTTGTTGTGAAACCACACTAATAAGAATTCCTTGTACGTCAAGATTGTGGCTAATAAAACCATTTATTCATAGTCTCTGACCTTCTGCTACTAAGCTGTAGCCAAATATCCATTGGCATCTCTGGCAGTGTTTAAACTGTTTTTTGCAAACATTTGGTAAATCACGATAGGTCTTTATTTGTTGGTATACTTTTGCTTAATGTCACAGTATTGCACAGTAATTTGTTTTACTTTCCTCTGACATTATGCAATGCACAGTTTGAGCGGTTAGCACAACCCTGCTGGCTAGAGCATAGCTTTCAAATGGGCTGCTTGTAGAATTTCAATGTTTATCATGTTTTGAGTGGCTCTGAGATTGCTTATTTTATCCAGTAAAGATGATCTTACTGGCATCAGGTAAGTCAAAGGTTATCCAGCAGGATAGCATATTGTCTCTGTGCTCTAAGCATTTGCATGGATGCTTGGAATTATTTTTTAAGTTATTATGTATTCTATGAAATTAAACATGCAGCTGTCAGTGCAGTACATGTATGGTAGTCCATATTCCCTGTATAGTGCTTTGACTCAGGGTGATCAGGATGTCAAATGAAAATCTTCTCTTGTATCGTTTCTGCAATACTTCAGAGGTTTCGTACCCATCACTACCTTTCAAAATCAAGACTAGAATTCCACCTGCTCACTCTTCAGACAGCGCTCTTCTCACTCCAGGTCACTTCTCAATCAGGCCAATTGCCATCATCTCACAAAAGAGGCCGGCACCCATTATGCGACATCCTGCCCGCCTTTCTCTCGTACTTTCAGTTTCTTTGACAGACTGCTTTCAGCGACTATGCTTTTTTTTTTAGATGTTAAAGGTGTGAATGAAATAGTACACTGGAATTCACAGAACATTTCCAGATTCTTCTCTAATGATAAAGTGTTCAGCACAAAAAAATTCTAAAACATATGTTAATATGTTTCTATGTTCTATGGCATGTATTTCTGTTCTGTCACAAAATCGTCGTTTGTTGGCATTAATTTCTAAGTGATGCCAGGTGCTAATTGTTAAGTGATTTTCTCAGTTACACAATGAAAGGAAATGATTTTTCTGTCATCAGTGCATTTACCTATATTTAGTTAACAATTTGACAATGTGTTATTATATACCTTTGTATAAGTCTTTATACAAGGTAATAGTTTCACACAAACTACACGTATTTGTTTGGTTAGTAGTTCTTAGCTGTGCTTCTACAAACTTTGTTAGTAGCAGTACAAAATATCTATTCAAATGCAATTTAATGCTAGCATTTAACAGGTATTCATTTTGCATTTCTCATCTTGCTGAGTTCTTGTCAGATTTTTTATGTACTCTGCTTCGGTTGTCTCATATAGCGTTCTTTGTAATCCCCATGCTCATGGTGAATGCCTGCTGCCAGTCTGTGCCAAAAGCATTTCAAAGAGCAAAAGGCATGTTTCCCATTGCAGAGTAGTGTTCTGAAACCTTCATCTAACTGTAGATGTGTGCTCTTGTGGGGTACTATCAAAGAGTGAGGGAACAAAAAAGGCATTGTTTGCATTTTCCTATGACACACCTGCTTAAAAACATCTCTGTTTTTTCAGCATCATCTCTGTTGTGATGGAAGAGTTTGCAAACCAAAAGATGTACTTAGGTCAGCTGAGACACTTATTTTCCTGTGGCATATTGGCAGCAAGAACTTTTGAGTTCCATTGTGTGAGACAACTGCTGCTCTTTGTGAATTCAGTGTGTTCAGGTCTTTTCAGAAAGAGATACTGCTTTACGTTCTTCTTATTGCCATTGTGAATTGCTATTTTGTGATTAAATTACACGTACTCCCCCCACCATGTGTAAAACTATTTCACAGAATCTGTTAAAAATACAGTCAAACCCAGTTATCTAAATGTTACTTGTTCCAGGAAGTAGTTTGGACAACAATAATATTCTGTCAATGGGGACCACCGTGTCCTCTATTTCCTATATTAAAATCTTTATTACTCTCCTGTATCTTAAACATAAGGGCACCACTCAGCTCCAGCATCACTGGGGTGATCCACCTGTGTGCGGATCCTACAGTTGTACACATGGGATTAATTCAGTTTCCTCCCACAGTCCAAAGACATGCATTGATTGAATACTCCAACTTAAGTGTGAGTGTGTATGATTAGTTTTGACGTAATTTTATAACACTAGTTATAATAGAACATATAATATAATAATAATATAATAATAATATAATAACTAAATTAAAACTAGAAATTAGTTTCTATTGTCGATTTTATGTGGACCCAGGGCGATACGTAGTGCTTGGACATTTTTGGTTGGTGTACTATTTTTAGTGACAGTGAGGTGTATAAAAGGTGTACATACTAAATATATGTTATGAGAATGACCACTAACTCCTACCTATATGTGTTTAAAGCTGCTTGCTTACATGTAGAAGTTCATTACATTTACATTATATTACATTTACAGCATTTAGCAGACACCCTTATCCAAAGCAACTTGCAACTGATACAGTCTTACAATTCAAGCAATGGTGAGTTAAGGATCTTGCTTAAGGATCCAACTGTGGCAGCTTGGCAGAGGTGGGATTTGAACCCTGGCTCATCAGGTCCAGACTCAAGTGCCTTAACCGCTAGGCTACCACAATCCCAGATTAAATATATTCAGTGCAACAACAGTATTGTCTTTACCTTTTTATTAGAAAGCATACCTTTCTTGTGCCCACACAGCAACCACTCTACTGATTATAGAGCGTTTTTAATTTGTATCCTCTTGTTTTAATCTCCAGTGCTGTATGATCTGATTAAGGATCTATCATTACCACTAGAACATTTTTCGAAAGGCATATGTAATATTTATCCTCTTCATAAAATATGTGCATGCATACCACCTTCAGAAATATGTGCATGCATACCATAGATAATTTGAAGCTTAGCCTTGATTGTTTGTGCCGCTGGCTATAAAAATACACAGAAGATGGCTAGATCAGTCCATCAGTCTAGTCAGAGGTTCACACTAACATTTTAGATTACTTTCATTTGCTTTAAAATAACAACTTCAGAGAGAACAACAAGACCTGCAAGTAGTGCGTCAGAGATAAACTCCACAGAAATGGCTCACAAATTGAAGCTTGGAAGGCAATTGATTCTATTACCAGGCCAGGAGTTCCACAGGGAGTCTGGACTGGGAGTGTGGAGGGAGAAAACGTTGCTTACTAGACCTGAGGGCGTCAGAACCTGAACTACTCAAGGGAAGTTCTGTATAGGAAAGGCAGGCTCTATATGTGGTGCAAACAATAATCCATAAATAGGTTGTTTTTCAATTAAATGATGATGGACAGTTTTTTTATATGCCAGTTAAATCTGCTTAGGTGGTAGATTAGAATTGTCAGACATAGGCCCTGGAGGGCTTTAAGACTTTTAAAGATATGTTTTTACTGCTTTATTACACCATTTTGAGGCTATGATGATCTTAAGTAATTATCCAATTAATACCTCTGGAGTAGGGATCAGTATTTGTTCAGTCAGAGCTCCAGTTTGTCATAATAAAGCAAGTTAATATCTAAGTGATGCCGTGAGTCCAAAATAGAATGTTTATCTCAATCAAAGCAAAAGTGGCAATAGCCATTTATGAGCACATATAATGACATATACTAGATAAAACACTTATATCTAGGCTTGTTCAACTACCCTATGGTATTACATGCACAGCAGTTTTTAAAGATTCATATCTGGCTTTATTAGCTTTGGAATAAGTCCATTGAACTAGGGATCCCTAGAGCTGCAAGGTGAAAGCACTAACCTTTTGCACCACCTTAATTCCCTTGGCTTGGAACGTGACCAAACTATTAAACTCTCACATTAACAAAACAAAACATAAGAGTTTCCACAAGAGTATGCAAATTTCTTAATTGTATATATAAAATTACTTTATTTTATAAAGTATGTAATGCATCCCATTTTACACAACTCAAAAGTACTATTCCCTCCCCCCAACCCACCCAAAAAAACAGATAATTTATTAATTAGAAAAATAAATAAAGACTTCTTTCTTTCTGTTGTTTTAGATCCCATGCATGGCCCACGACATTTGGAGGTGGTGGATATTAAATCCAGACAGATAACTGCACGCTGGGAGCCTTTTGGGTACAATGTTACTCGATGCTACAGCTACAATCTGACTGTGGAGTATCACTACAAATTGAATGGCAAAGAGGAGACACGAGAAGAACTGTGCTATGACTCACTGAGCCCGACCCCACAACACACCATCCGCAACCTGTCACCCTACACCAACGTCAGTGTCAAACTGGTGCTTCGCAACCGTGAGGGAGAAAAGCAGAGCCAGGAACTGGACGTGCTTACAGATGAGGATGGTATTTCTTCTATCCTTTTTAGCCATTTTAATTTGTGAATACCTACCTGAAACTTTATTTAATTATATTATAGCCTTTAATAAAGACTTCCAAGTTTAAGAGTTTAAATTTCCTAAGATGAATGGTCTCTGTCTGAGCTAATGTGTTTCATGTTGATTGAACATTAGCCAGTGAAAGGATTCAAAAGATACTGGCTTAACATCTCATTGATTGCTGGATGTTAAGTATTATAAATATATAAATAGTACTACTATTCACTACTAGCATAATTAATCAAATTGCTTTTATTTGCTCACCTCAGGTTCTCAGATAGAATGAATTAATATTGAGCCCTTCCTTTAAGCACTAATGTAAAACTAATATATGTTTAATTTCTGTTGTATTTTTACCAATCACTTTATTAGGTACACCTCCTTGTGTCTACACTCTTTGTGTATTTTTATATGCTTCTTATTTAGTTTCACTTACCATATACATGCACTTTGTATTTACAATTCTAGACTGTATTTCAAAGGTTTCTATACAAATGTTGTTCGTTCCCTTTCCTCTGATGGTCAGGTCCCCCACAGGATCAGTGACACTGAAGTGGTGTGTAACTGTGTGTGTTGAGCTGGTATGAGTGGATCAGACACAGCAGTGCTAGGGAGCATCCTGTGAGCCCTGATGAAGGATTGGAGGATGACTAACACAAACGGTGCAAGAACAGATAAGCTACTCTCTCTGACTTTAGAACTACAACGTGAAGCAATATGGTACATGTGTCTAATTAAGTCCACAGTGAGTAAACATGGTTTACTCCAGCAGCCCTGCTGTGTCTGATCCACTCATACCAGAACAGCACACACACAAAACACACCACCACAACATCAGTGGGTCAATGCAGAGAATGATTCAACTAGTACCTACTTTGTGGGGGTCCTGTGGGGATCCTGACCATTGGGGAACAGGGTAAATGGAAGCAACAAAGTACATAAAGAATCAGATTGTCTGTAATTGTAGAACTACAAAATGCATCTGTATGGTAAAAGGAACTGATAAAATGGACGGAGAGTGTAGAAACAAGGTCTACCTTATAAAGCTATTTGAAAGTGCATGTGTCTGTTCTGCATGGTAGTTTCTTTTGACATGCAGTTTATGATGTGCAAACAAAGCACTTTCTAACATTTTGTTTTAATTAGTACTGAAAGTGAATAAAGTCTACAGTTATCGTTTTAAAGTACACTTTACTGTGAAGAACTCAACAGTCTGAGAATCTGTAACATTTCAGCTAGCCAAGTTAGCACAATGCTTTAATAAACACATATTAAAAGTAACAAAATTAAACCTGACCCATGGAACCATGGGCAATTGTATATTGTATTTCGCAACAGTGTATATGGAGGGCTATGCATTTGAACAGATCCACTGAAAATGTGAAGTTTTCACCAGTATAAAGATTAAGAATGACAATACAAACAACAACAATACAAAGGCTACATTGGTCTGCAGATACAGCAGAGAATCAATACAGCTGCGATCAACCAATTACCTTGGCTAGCTTTGTTCATATAATATCTCTGTCTTTATCTCGGTCTTTCCAATTTCTCTCATTCATTTAAGACCTTGTTTATATTTCAGTACCAGGTGAAGTGCCCCTTGATTCAATTCAGGGAAGTACATATGAAGAGAAGATCGCCCTCAAATGGCGAGAGCCAATTCAGACCTATGGAATAATTAAACAGTATGAAGTAAGTCCTCCCCTGTCCAAAACACCTCACACTCTACATTTATCCTCTGTCTGTCATGCCTGCAGCACTTCCATCTTTTATTCACTCTAGACTCTTAATTGAGTAATAAATCTGTCCTAATAGCCATAAGCCCTCAATGCTCAGGAGCTTGTTAACACAATCTGTTATCAGCCGAAGCCCTTTGATAGGGCTAATCCCACACTGGAACAGCTACAGTAATAATAATAAATGTTCTAACCATAAGATATTTAAAGTGCATTGTTTCAATGACAGTAGGTATGACTGATTGACATTGCAAGATGTTTTCCATTGTTTACTTTGTTCCAGGGAGGCTTTTTGTGGTTCAGTCCAGTGGTAGGATGCATACCTTAACACTGTGGTCACACATAGCTTATTGTGGTGGAATGTGGGTAAATATTGGGCAAGAGGAAACATGTTAACATTTCCTACACAGAAAAAGTTACCTAGACATGCACTTAGGTGCCCACCCATCCACACTGAATAGACTTTTCAGAGCAGTGTGTCCTCTCTGTAAAAGTTTACTTTTCAGATTTTAAAGTGTAGGCCTACACTATTTGTCATGTTCAGCTGTGTGTGCATCTAAGACCCATGTGCTTTGATGCACGCCTTGGAACGCCACACAATACAGCATTCAAAAGAGCTATTGTAGCAGTACTTCATTTGAGAAAATTCATCCAATTAAGCTGTCACATCCACATTATGAAATTATATTCTGTCATGCTTCTCGTCTGTTAGACCATGTCATGGGCATGATCTGCTCCAGTTTTAACGAAAAGGGATAAATCAAGGCTTTCTGCCTCATTAAAGCCTGATAGGTTTGCACTGTTATTAGTTTTGACATTTTAGCACTCTTAGGTGCACTTCGAACAGATCTGAACTTTTCTTGCCCCAAGATATCTTTTGTTCTCCAATTCATATGTACAAGTTAAGACTGAGAGATTGTATTATATTTAGCTTGGCTACTTAGTGCACACAATAACTAATACTTAGATTGTTATGGTGCATAGTGTTAGGCTCAGAATATACAGCAGCGTTTCAGAAGACACATTTGGTAACATATTATGTAATACACATAAATGCTCTAAGACTGCTTTAGCATGTAATTGGCATCAGAAGCAGTGTCACAGCATGCTTTTTACCTAATCCTCCTACACCCAATTCTCCTGTCCAAAGCATAAATAATGTGCTCCCCAGAAAATAAATCAGTGTAGTTTCTGAAACCCCTTTTTGGACAAAAATATATTTATCTATTGAAAACCCTGTTCCAACAAATATGCCACTTTTTTGAAGCCTCCCAACGAGCAATTCAGATGCTTTCTAATAGAAGGGGCTGACTGGTGTTTCACACCTGATTGTTTCAACCCAAACTGACTTCATGACTTCTTTTGTGCTTTTAAATTGGAATCTTAGTGGAGAGGCCATCCATTAAAATTCAGCTTTTCAGCCTTACTAATAAAGTTACATTCAGGGGAATGTAACTGAAGGAAGCCCCCATCTTATACAGGAATACATCGACCAGCAACCAATCTCTTTTTAAGGGAAACGACAGGACTTTTTCAAACAGAAGAACAGATCTGCTTCCAGCGACAATCTGTGGAAATAGGGCATTATCCCTATAGAGTGTAGTTTGTCCTCTGATGGTTTCAACAACTTTTAACCCTCAGGTTTTAAGTTTGTTTGATATAGTTGTATTAATTGTAACAGCATTAATACATGTATTTTAATTCCAAAACACTCTGATTTTGGGTAAAGTTGCCCAATTTTTTTCTTTTATTAGAGCATTGTATAATAATAGTCATAATATTTACTATTATGGAAACAGGAATAAAAATTTCCTAAAATTATGACAAATTTGTAGTTTTAATTTTTTTTTATGAAACAATATTTAATGTTTATTGGGGTTTACCTTTTGTATAATACGTTTGTGTATATATGTCAAATGTGAATGTGCATAATTATTATTAGAAAATGATTTATAGCTCTATCTGGATAGGATTAATTTTACAGCAGGATTACCCAAGGGCATGGGGCAATTGTCTCTTTTACAAGAACTGCTTAAGTTTCATTTATAGGATTGGAGATTTTGGTTTTTTTCTTAGCTGAGAAAATAAGGTAGAATTACAGTAGTGCTATACTAGTTTTAACAAACTAGTTTTAACAGACTTGGAATGTCTGCCATTGAAGAATATTCATATATACACTGATATTCACGGTGGATCTTCTAGGATGAAAATGACAGTCATAGATTTTCCCAAATATACACTGTTCACAAAAATAACGGAAAATATCATTATGGAATATTTCATATTAAAGTAGTCCCTAATTTTTGTGAGTAGTATACAAATGCAGGCTTAAAAGTCAAGTCAAATTTATTTATATAGCGCTTTTTATAATGAAACGTTGTCTCAAAGCAGTTTTACAAAATGATTAATGGACTAGATTTTAAGTGAACTCAGAGAAAAAAAGAATAATGCAATGCCAGCTAGAGCCAGCTGCTCAAAGGGGCAACTTTAAATGGCATGTACAGGTGTACATCATTACTTTATGTTTGAATATGAACAATATGTGTTTTTCTCTTCTGTAAGTAATGACCAGTTCAGTTGCTTAGGTCACAAATATTCAGATTCATAGAGCATCTACCTTGCTAGAAAGCCGCACATCCTGCAGGAATTTTATTACCTTCCAGATTGCAGAGTATCATCTTCGACAAGACGTCATAATTTAATAAAATGTGACACTAATCCAATCAGAATAGGTCCTATTAATGCTCGAAGAGATTAAACTGACCATACAATTGAATCATTTTTAACTAATTCCACAGTAAAGTAAATTGGTTCTGAACTCATAGATTTATAGTTGTTATGTATCGTTACCAATAATTAAGTCTTTAGAATGTCTGTCAACTTTCTCTCTTTCTCTCATACCTGCAGGTGTTCTATGAGGCTGTGAGCTCTTTTGACCCAGACTTCAATCTGGCCAATCAGAGTGGAAAGGTGTTAAAGTCTAGTAATGAGACATCTCACGTGTTTATGGGATTGTACCCAGGCTCCACCTACTCCTTTACCATCAGGGCCAGCACAGTCAAAGGCTATGGCCCACCAATTCGCACACAGTTTACCACCAAGATCTCATGTAAGGCTTATGTAATATATGTAATAGCTTGGTATTAATACTCATGCTGTAAATTAACCACAAGTACAGTTTGCTTTGTGTGATTAATTGTGTATAAAGAAATGTTATTAATACTTATAAAGTCATCAACGCTAAGAAAAGTCATTAACACTAAGATGAGTACATAAGACTTTTTGTTTTAAGTCTGTTAGCTGATGTGTGTACATCACGCATGAACATGTGTTGTTTTTGACAGCTCCACACATGCCTGGGTATGATCAGGAAACCCCTCTTAATCAGACAGACAGTACTGTAACAGTCCTGCTGAAACCTGCACAGAGCAGAGGAGCTCCAGTCAGGTAAGACAACTTAAGAATAACAGGTAACACATTAAGAATAAAACTCTGTCTCTGTTTAATGTGGACATACATGCTCTATTAATGTAAGTGTCATGGTGTCAAAATGATATATTTAAAGAATTGAAGACACAACATGTATTATAAAAATTAATTCAATAAAATTAATTTTGACAATAAATGCACAACTTTACAATGGAGAGATCATATGAACTTACATTATTTATAAAATATTGTAAAATATGTATTTAAAAACGACATACAAAATGATTATACAACATGGAAATGCTTAAAATACATTTTAAATATAATTATAAAATAAAATAAAACTTGTTGCTCTACTTACTAACCAGATACCTAGAAAACACTAATGTTTAATTATTATTAGAATGCACAGAAAGATGAAGATGAAGATCATCAGTATCGTGTCATCATACTGTTATACTCAAGAACACAACTGTACAAGTGCTAGAAGCTTGAAGGGGTTAACTTAAAAAGTCATGCACACCATATGCATAACGTTCCAAGATTCCTTGTTCTGCCAGGCCATCTCCTTATCTCCTAAGATGATGGAGCAATCTTTAGTGCTAATTGTTTGTTTTTGCATATTTATTCACATTTGATGTTTTTAAGTTTTATACAGTAATTTCATTTTACTGAAAGGATATATATCCTGAGAATTCCATCACATTTTTGATGCATTGTAATCTGCACTGCAATGCTTAATTTCAAAAACATCAGGTAAGGAAACACAAAGCTTGCCGTCCAGCAAGTGGACATTAAGTAAAATGCTCCTGGAACGTATTTTAACACAATACTGCTCATAGTGCAACACCTAATGCAGTAACCTTTAAAATAAATGATCTATATCAATGTAAAAGACTTATATTGTCTTAACTATAGTTATATTTTTTAAGCCTCCCTGTTTGTGAGCTTATCTGAAGTGTTAGCACTCTGATGATCTAATTATGCCAGTTACCATCAAAGAAAATGAGCCGTTTGGAAAAGGTGTTACATGCAGATGCCCTGCAATTAAAATTTGCTTTATTATTGTTGTCCATTTTCATTTTATTTTATATTTTAAAAAATGCACCATGTCATTTCCTCAAGTTAAGCATTGTTGTATTCTTTTACACATTTTTTTATTGTCCTCTTTAAAAGTGTAGCACTTATGTTGTATTTTTCATTTAGAGGCTGTGTAGGTCTGTTATTTCAAATGTGATTTGACCCATTCTTTGTGTTGTCAATCAGCATTAAACTGCGCTAATTAATAAACTAAAAAAAGGAACTCCAGAGCTGCTTTTGCTTTGGCTATGGAAAACATGACTTGTCAACTAGTAAAAATGACCAGTCATGCAACCTCTATTTGCTTAACTAAAGCTTGGAGGATAAATCAATAATTCCTGGCAAGTTAACCTTTAGCTGAATTTTATCTTGTTTGCTTTTTTGCCAATGAGAACATATGCCTAATCATGTATAGGTTCTCTCATGATGGTCTTTCTACTGTCCGTTAAATGTGCAAAATGTCTTATTTCTCCCTAGCTCAGTGTGATGGTTAACAAACAAAAGTTGAGTCAACTCAAACCCTAATTCTCCTCCACAACAATCAATGGAGACCTTTGAGGAGTGACCTGGTACCTTTAGTGGTACTGCTGTGCAGCTACCATCAGAAATTCAATGTCCATAATCGCTGATTGGTCTTTGCTGCTACTTAAGCTTTAATTGTCTTACAAAGTTTGGACATGGTTTTAGAGGAACAGGAAGGGTTATCGAAGCCTGTTTTTTTTTTCACTTGCCTTCAAAACAGATGTGTTTAAGGACCACTCCTCTCACATTTAGCCATCACCTTTTTGTTCTTAACTTTTATTTCCTTAGATTATCAATAACTGCATATCCATTCTCTATTTGGAACACACTTAATCAAGAAAACAACAAGATAACCAGCCAGAATGTACTGTTGTAATCAGTATGTACACAAAAAGTGTGACAGAATGTTTTGAGAGGCAATGAACAGCAAAAACCACAAACCAAATACTGCGATGCACCAATGCTATGAACTACCTGGGTCATTAGGGAGGGATCAGTGCATTGAAAAAACCCTACAAATTGCTCTTTTGTTCCAGTAGAAGAACAGCTCAGGCATATTCTACTTAAGCCTCCTCATACCAATGGGGCTTTGTTGGTCATGTGACTGCTTTCTAATGACAAGACCCTTTTCTCTTGGCATTATCTGAGCAGGGTTTATTTTAAACAAGACAAATGAGAAGAATGTGATAAGAAAGGTTCACCTGCTCTTAGTACATGCAGCTTTTACAAACTTCATTTACAACAAAGCTGTTTTGATGTAATTGTATTTTACAACCCTGGGAAAAGACAGGTTTCAAGTTGTTGGGGGTTTTTTTTGTTTTTTTTTTACTTGCATGGCACTTGTATTTTTACTTTCCTGAGTTATTTAAAGCTTTATAGAAATTCATTCAAATTGCACTCCCAGTGATATACCACACGACAATAGTGTAAATTTACAATCTACAAAGTTTCAAATTCATGACTTCCTGTACTTTTTGCACATATGTCCCAGTGGGACATGCAAAAACCTCAAGACACACCAATTAGGCCGCCTCATGCCACTAGAGCTTTTCAAGATCATGTAACTACCTGCCAGACACATCTTTGTGCATAGTTTTAGAGCTGGGTAGGGATTCATGTTCATGTGCTATAAGTCAGTAGGTAGAAATACGAGAATGAACATAACCGGCTTGGTGGTTGCAACTTTGCTCGTAATGGTTTAGTTTACCGTTTGGATGATGGAAGTTAGACCCAAAATTGGAAAGGCAGTCCTACAGAGTCAAATCACTACCAGTGGTGTGAGAATTTGTTTTGCAGCACACTTATTTGTTGCCATGTACATCTGGGACAAATGATTTTGCATGGTTATCTCTGTATACTGGATACTGCTGCCCTTCAGTAGCACTTGGTGGATGATCTGTGCTGCTATCCTGATTAGTAATCAGGATAAAAAAAAGTTTCTTACTGCATTGTCAGATCTGATGAGTCACCTCTGGTGTCTGTAGGACATTTTATAACCTTGTCCATAAATGCACCCAGGAAGCTTAAATAAGAGGAAACCGCTCAGATTAAATGTCACTTAAATCTTCTCTGCTGAGTCACCACTATGAATTCTTGGTAGGCACTGGATTTAAGATCCCAAACATGTGACTTGTAATAGGGGCATATCTGCTTTGTAATAAGTCATGCTATTTGACATGACACCATTGAATTGTGGACAGATAGACATATATGCTTTTAGCATAGAATACTTGATATCACTCCAAACCAGATTAATATATTTGATCAAACATATTTTTGAAATAAAATGAAATTTTTTTTATTTGTTTTTCTATACTGAGATATAAATGTGTATTTATTTGAAGAATAATAGTCCTTTCAGGCTGTTGCTCAAGCACTGCCTTGTTCCTTTACTGTGTAAATATGTCCTTGGAAAAATAAGCAGACACAGAAATATGTTGCCTCAAGGGAAGTAAGTAAAGCTTCTTTCATACTCAATACCCTGGTAAGCACTGGGTTACCTTTAAACATGTCCTGGCTTTCACACGTGCAGCAACGATATGCCAATTTTACACAAGAGACCTGTTACTCATCTGGGATTTTATATGGAGAAGTGGGTTATCATTCATATCAATATCATCAGGCACACATGTGAACAAATTAGGCCTGTGCTATTTACACCTATGATTTTTTTCATGTTAACTCATGTTAGCTTTTTGGTAACCCGTTATTCAGTTCAGTTAATTATCTCAATCTGTATATGCACACAAGCGTCACCTGACACAGTTGCCAGGGCCGCTTATTCTAATAGAGTTGCATTTTTTTATTATCTACTTACTTTACTACTTTTACTTTTGCATATTTTTCAAGCATATCTGGCAACCTTGCAATTAAAAAAATTAATTGTTTAATTAATACAGTTTGAAGTTGACGTCACATCTTGCAGTGAGAATAGTAGCTGGTAGCAATGTAGAAATCTAATTACTGTCTTGAGTCATGTAAACCCCGAGGTTTCCTATTATATTGACTTGTTGATCAGATAACTGAAGAAATCAGAGTTTTATGCAGTTATTGGAATATTAAGTGAATGTATTGTAATAGCACTCATTGATGAATGGGGGATAACAAATTTGCATTTTTATGGCTGATCATATATATATTCCATACATATGAATATGATGGTAAAAATGCCCTACCCTAGAGTCAAACATAAAGAAATAATGATGGATTTACAGTTATCCACTATATACATTTATAGCATTTACAGCATTTAGCAATCTACACATAATGGCTACATATTTTTTCAGTTACTATTACTTAATAAGCTGTCAAGTATCTGTGCATTTCTCAGAAAGTTGGTGAAGTTGATCAGAAGTATCCTTTCACTATTATGTTTGAATTGCTAGTACAGATTTTCTTTACATTTCAACCATATGCTTTTTCACACACAAATGTCACTTAGAAAATTATGCCTGAATACAAGTGGGTGTGTGAAAGGCGTTTGCAAGAGCGATCTGTAAAACTGCAGGAGCAATTGTTGATTAAATGTAATGAGTGAAGTCTTTCCATGTCTTCTCTGTGTATTCCGTTAGATTTGGATGAGAAGCAGCTTTATTCCGTGACAGGAGTAATGTTAGCACAGAGCTTTTCGAATCCTTTTTCCCGCTATGGAGGCAGTGTAAGGTTACCACGTGCCCAGCGTGGGTGATGGAAACATTAGTTTAACGCTGTGTGAATGACAGACGCAACAGCTAATCCGCTTAGACTACATGAAGAGCTTTCCCCTGCTGGCGAGGGCCATTGTGCCAGCTTGTATGTAGTCCTGCCAGGCTACACATCAAAACGCAACTCCTATGGCTTGGGGTGAATTCCACATATAAATGCAATAAGACATAGCTGACTAGTGTGCTTTCCACGTGCCTACATGTTTATTTAAGTCAGAACACCTTTATTCCTACACAATCCTTGTTGAGAGAAAATCTTAAATTTCCAGACATTACGGTGAATGCATTTTCAACAGGGTTTTACATTTTTAGAGCATACCGAAACATCTGCTATTTGAAATGTAAAAGCACGCTCTCTTGAAGCTGATAAGGAGGAATCACTGGTTAGCTTGCATGTTTTTTTATTTTTATTTTAAAAGGCCCTTAGGTCACGTAAATTTGCACATTTAAAAAACGTACATATTTATTAAATAAATATTGTAGAATTTCTAAACGAAATAACTATTTACCACATTTGTAGCATTTAGATCATTACAAACAGGTTTCCTTGTATTTATATTCAAATTTAGGTTTTACTAAATAACTGTGTAAAATATATTAAAGAAAGGGCAATATAGTGAGAGCATTTTTAAAATAATTCACACTTTCGCCTAGAAAAAAAACACATCCCTTCCCTTGACAAAGCAGTCTCAGCTCACAGAAAGTAATGGATATTTCACAATTTTTTGTGAACAGTATAGATGTAGAACTTGCTTTGATTGAATATCTCATTGAACAGTACAAAATGCATGTTATTCACTGGTGCAGCAAGTTCCCATAAATACAGGCAAAATTATTGTTTGTGGATATCTATCAAATGCTGCAAATGTCACTGATGGAGATTGTAGAAAAAACACAAGTAATACTTAGAGCTGATTTATACATAATAAAATAATATTAATGATAATAAATCTGAAGTTCGTTTCGTTCACCCCCTCCTTACCTCTTTCTGCTTACCTCAGTCTACTCACACTAATGCTGCATGTGCTTGATAAAAATTTGTGGCACAGTCATATATGGATTTAAATAGGTTACTTACCTTAATGATAAGCACAATTAAATTATCAGACGATGGACATCTGTATTGACGTTGCACAAATTATATGCTGATTTTAGGAGTATTCTATTGTTCCATTTTTTTCATGTTTGCCTCACAACCCCTGGGTTTAATCCCTATTGGAGCGACCAGGGTCCTTTTTATGTGGAGTTTGCATGTTCTCCTTGTGTTCATGTGGGTTTATTCTGGTTTTCTCCCATAGTTTAAAGACATGTTTGTTACCTTAACTGATGCCTTTAAAGAACCCTTAGTTTGTCCGTGTGTATGAGTGTGTAAGCCTTAAGATGTTTTAGTGTAGGGTTGTTTCTTGTGACTCTGATTCAAGATTAAGTAAATAGGAAAATAAATAAATTAATTAATTAATGTTTACCTTACAGCTCCAGAGACCTGGATCTGGCTCCCAGTCTGGCTGCTGCCTATGTGGAGTTTGCATGATCTCTCGTGGTTTTCGTGGTTTTGGTTTTATCTGGATATTCATTAAGTTAATTCATGTCTAAAGTCATCCTGTGAGACAGAGAAAGGTAGTGTGTGTTTGTGTGTCTGTCTGTCAGATGAGTTAATTAAATTAATTGATTTAAGTCTGCCTCTGATAAAGTGAGGAGCTTACCAGTGAGATTTTTCACCTTGTAAACATTTACAAACTTGAAACACAATATGGGACATTTTAAACATCTGCTCTCAATTCGATTGATTTGTTTATCGACAAGATCGATGTTTTATTTTTGTAAAGGTCATCATAATGCAGCGGCAGCTGTTACTGGAACAGATTACAGACGAGACAAATTCTCTTTCAATAAGCAATAATGTGACGTGCAATTGAGCAGTAAACAAACGCTATTTTCAAGGGGTAATAAACAAAGCTACATTTCATTAAAATGTTTTAATGGTTATGAAAAATACAATACTGATGCCAATGACAGTGTGAAAAGACGACCAGTGACTGCTGAAATGGCATATGTGTAAGATTTGGATCATGCAGATCAGCATGTCTGCTCCAGATTTGTTGTGAGAATGCTAGAAATGCTACTTTAGCACAGATTAAAAGGTTACTTCTCGTGACAGAAATAAATGGCCTGTGTGAATTTGAGGTTACTACAATATACATGACATAGTGAGTGGTTTAGATTCACTTTCCTAAAAGAATCACAGCTTGTCAGAAGGAACTGGCACAGATATAGGAAAAATGCTCAAAATCTGCTTTTGAGCTTTTAAAGGACTGTCTGGGGAAAAAAAAAACACCATGCTGAGTACCTTTATTCACATTTTTGTGTATTTCCATTAAAAACAGCACAAACATTGAGAGTCTATGTACCATGTTGAATTCTTCATGACAAAGCAAAAGGTGCAAAAACAGCACTTGAGTTATTCATACAGCTGCATTTCAATGTGCCTTCCTGATTCAATGTGGCCATCACAAAAGCCATCTAGCAGCTTATGTATAGGAACAGTTATTACAAAGGTCATTCTTATACTGTAACTTTTAGTGCAACATGCAAGTCAGTACTGAGCAAGATCATTCAGATTGACTTAGTTTGTGTGTAGTTTTCTGTCCTCAGAGACACACTTGATGCTCGATATTGTAGGATATGTGCATATGAAGCTCCAGAATGGATTACACATTTCTAAGTGGATAATAACTGCGGTTGTAGAGTGGTGTTTTATGTCTGTGAACTATTTGAAATCCATATTTCTGCATAAATATAACCCCAAGAACTTAAGTAAAAGAAGTCCGTTTGTATGTCCTCCCTGTGTATGTGTGGGTGTCTGTCTTTAAATAACTGTTGATGCTAAGAGAGACACTAAAATTAACCAAACAAAAATAATTTTAAAATAAGATAAAATGGTCTTATTCTTGGTGACTTATATACTGAGGAAGGAGATCCAACATTACATCTTCATGAGTGGCAATAAAACCTTTGATATCACCATTTGGTGTAACCTGCTTTTGTAGCAATAACTGCAACTCAACATTTCTAGTAACTGTTTTAGTAGTTAAAGTGTTATTTTAACAGTAATTAAATGGCCTAGCATAACAGTTTTAGTTTATCACACGATGATGCTGAGTGTAAAGTGTTTTTCAGCTGATTTTCTTTTGTACTCAGCATCTGGTGCCTCTTGTGTCAGTGACTTACAACCATTGGCCATCATTGATGGACAGCAGATGTATGAATGCATAAACATTTTCATGGTGAACAGCTTATTATTGTATTCTTTAAGCATGTTGTTAATCAGTTCAAAACAATGTTATCAATATTCCTCACATGCTATTTTCTCTGGGCCTACTAGCAGGTCTTTGAACTCGCTGCCATTGATATAAATTATTGGCATCAGATGTTCTTCTCGCAGGTGCTCCAGGTATTCTGGTTTACCCCCACAGTCTAAAATTATATATGTCATATTACATAGATGTTCCATCACATATACACTATTTACAACCCTAATTTCAGTAAAGTTGGGATGTTGTGTAAAACAAATAAAAACAGAATATAATGATTTGTAAATCCATTTAAACCCATATTTAATTGAATACACTACAAACACAAGTTATTTAATGCTAAAATGGATAAACTTTATTGTTTTTTTGCAAATATTCATTCATTTGGAATTTGATGCCTGCTACAAGGAAAAACTTGGTAGGAAAAAACCTTGGGAGGACATAGACTCAACAGGGGACCCATCCTTCATGGGTGGCCTAGATGTTAATTAAATAAATACTAAAAATATATTAAATTATAGCAAAATTAGGTTAATAAATAAATAACACATTAATAATAAAATTTAAATTACTAACCGAAAAATTTGAAAATGAACTCAATTATAAAACAAAATAGATTATAAAATGAGTCCTTAGTGGGAGGTCCTTGGCGGCACATTGTCTCCTAAGGTCCAACCGATGGAGGGAGTTCCTGCACTGTTAATCTAGCCAGGGATAGTAGTTCGAAAACTCAGCCTTGTTTGGTCATAAGCATGCAGAGAAGAGTAGGGCTTTCCTAAAAATTGTCAGCATCCAAGTGCTGATGTTTATCCTATGGCAGAAGGACATTTTCAGCACGATGTTGCATCATGCAAACAAGGGTCAAATAGATGTGTGGTCATGGCTTCTGGTTCTAGAAACATGGCAGTACGTCTTCCTTACATACTTGGCCATAAGTCACCAGATCCTAGTCCTATAGAACTTTTCCGACAAGGTAGAACAGGCTGTTCAGAGCATGTGATGATCTAATTTGCTGTGGCTGCTTTCCTGTCTGCATGGGTCACCTTTCCTTCACGACGATTTCAACACCTGGAGGAACCTATGGCATGACAAACTGCTGCAGGTCTGAGACCATTTGGCCTCACTCTGTCACTGGTTATACTGTAATAGTGATGGAATAAGATCCTGGAGTTAACCACTGCTTGAAAAAATGTGTAATACATAGCCTTTGGGTCTGCGTTTGTCTGTGTGTTCTTTCTGGAGCTTGGGTTTTCTCCCACAGTCCAAAGACATGGTTTTTGGGTTAATTGGTGTCTCTAAAGTATTTGTATCAGTATGTGAGTATATGTACCCTAATGTGGATTATGGATTGTCACTATGTCTAGGGCTGTTCCTGCCTTGCACCCTGTGTCTAGGATTAAACGGATAAGAAAGTGAGTGAGTATGTAATGCTTGTTTCAAGTAAAATGTTTATTCTGTGCAGTGTGTATAATAAAACTGAAAATGTAAAATTGCTTGACTGTTTATTATCTGTAATCAGTATAGATTATGACATCATCACCGATATTGATATGATGTGGTTCAAGGATCAAAACTGACCAACGTCCTCAGGCAGCCTAGATGATGTGTAAGAATAAGTTACCAAAAGAATACATTAATAATAATAGTTAAAGAGTTATAACAGTAGCTAAATAGACAAAAATTAAAATAGAGAAGCAGAATTGAATATAATATACAAATTTAATATAAATCTGTATGTAGGCAATAGTAAAATAAAATATAATACAAAATGTGAACAATATTATTAAATAAAGGAATGTCAAACTTAAACAGCTTACAGAAATAAAAGTGGTGCTTTGTTGTGCCCTTCCTCTCTCATGTTCTCATGTTTCTGTCCTTCTGCAGGGTTGGGTTTGTGGTGGCGTGACCAGAAATAATATTATAGTAATAATATTTTTACCCTGTCAGATTAAACAAATTCATATCATTCAGTTTTAATTTGAGTTAAAATTTCATTTATATCACTATATATAACTTTTATGGGGTGTATCTCAACATACTCCAACGGTGACCAGACGGAAGGATCAGCCATGCCGAAGACGCTCCCTCTCCTATCAGACGGAAGGATCAGCCATGCCGAAGACGCTCCCTCTCCTACCAGACAGAAGGATCAGCCATGCCGAAGACGCTCCCTCTCCTGTCAGACGGAAGGATCAGCCATGCCGAAGACGCTCCCTCTCCTACCAGACAGCAGGATCAACCATCCCTCTCCCATCTCTTCATAGACTTCATACATTTAAATGTTTTATTATATAATGTTAATTATGTTTAATACCCAAAGGATGGGTTTACCTTCTCAGTCTGGTTCCTCTCAAGGTTTCTTCCTCTTAATCTCAGGGAGTTTTTCTTTTCCACTGTCGCCATTTTCGTGCTCATTAGGGAGTTAATAGGGAATTCATTTTGTGACACTTACACTCAATGTAAAGCTGCTTTGTGGCAATGTCTACTGTAAAAAGCGCTATACACATAAAATTGAATTGAATTGAATAATGTGCTGTGTCTTTGTTAAACTGAGTGTGTAGGTGGAGATCTGATACCTTTACAGTCTAGCCTCCATTTTGTGTAACCTGATACCCTGTTGCCCCCTCAGGGTCCTGGACAAGCACCAATTACCCTCTCTCATAAACCCCCTGGATCATTCTTCTATTCTACACCATTACATCACCCCTACTTTCCTTTGTTCTGTTATTCGGAGGGTGTCAGGCATGTGGTCAAAAATCGTGACTACTTTCTGGCATTATCAATTCTGTAATGCAATTAAATGCTAATAATATTTAATAAATGCAATGCAGTGGTTTTATTGTTTACGAAATTACCTATTATACTCGTCTACGGTTTTGTGTGAAAGGTTGTGAATGCTTTAGAATTTTCTGCATTTGTTAATAAATACAGTCAATTCCAATTAATGGGACCACATCGGGACGTGATCGTTTTGGTCCTAATAACCGGCATGTCCTATGTTACAAGACGGGACGTGCTATGTAACATATTAAATGTTTATTAACTTTTATTGTGTGATTTACACGTATAGCGAACGTACAAACAAGAACTACTGTTGCTTACGAACTTTGTTCATTGA
>JAVSBV010000001.1:7919766-7931080 GCA_033117975.1 Parotocinclus spilosoma
GAATGATCATGTCTTTATTAGTGGGCCAACGAAGAAAATCAGCAAGGGATCAAATACTTCTTGGACTCACTGTATATCATGTCATCAGCATGCATCTGTCTCATAAGCAAACACAGTTTAAAACTGTAACTGCTTGCTTAAAACCAGTAATGTTAACCATTATAAATTTCACAATGCATACTAATTTCATTATGGCTGACTGGAAGAATAAAGTGGCTAATTACTTTAGCTGTTAACTGTGTATTTCTAATGGAAATGCCAAGCCTTTTTTATGTTTATTAAAAGCAAAATAATGTAAGTGGATAAAAGTGTTATGGGGATTCAGGAGGTACGTTTTCATACTGAATATATTTTTACTAGTTTGCTTTATAAAGGAGTATAAGCATTCATTTTAGAAAAACTTGTTTATTGCACTCTGCTTGTTAATAAAATGATTAGGGCTGCACAAAAGTCTGTAGCGGTTCAGCTCTTGTTCACCTATGTTGGAGAGGACGAGCCAGGCTTAAGCAAGGCACGGAAGTTCTGTTCTGTATGCCTCCAATAAAGAGATATTCACTTCCATATCATTTGTCTCACTTTCTTAACACCTGCCAATATAATATTTACTGCCATGGAAATGACCAGGCTTTTGGGTTTCAGACTTGTTTGTTCCACTGGTTAATAAACCCATATATATCTTACATATCTACAGCACCTTTGACACTGTAAAAGTACATATTGATCTTTTTAATAAACTGTTTTACCCTCGAGTAAGCTGGATTTTGTGCTTTCACTTGGTAGCACTGATGTATATTAGGAAATATAGGTGGATATATGCTAGGAATGTGCTATATGCTTTTTTTCTGTGGGCCAGTTAGCAGTATTCTTCTCCATTCATCTGCTACCCATTAGAGGTTGTCATCTGCATCTTCCTCTGTCAGAAGATTGCAAACAGTACCTTTTGATGCAGTTAGTATAGCCTTGGCTAGTGATATTGGCCTGAGAACAAGGAATCACTGAAGAGGAATACTATGATCTTCTACTTTGGAGGTGATGGAGGGCTATGAAAGAGAAAAAGGGTTATGGACAGAAAGCAGTACAAGCTAAATAAAATGGCATGCTTGCACATGGCTATGGTTAGCGTTTCCTCCATTTTGTCTTTTGAGTGCTACTATATAAAGTCTTTCTGCTCTAATATTATAATTGAGCGTACTGTAACGTATATTGTTATTATACATTGTACACACTATAATAATGGGACTGCGGTGGCATAGAGATTAAGTTACTGGACTATGGACCAGAACCAGGGTTCTAATCCAACTTTTGCCAAGCTGTCACTGTTGGATCCTTGAACAAGACTTTTAACCCAAAATTGCTTTGATTGTAGAACTGTATCAGTTGTAAATTGATTTGTATAAGTGCATCTACTAAATAACATAAATGTAAATATAATCTGCTGTTCTTTAGTGTTGCATGTATTGTGCGTCTTCATTTGAATTTGACCAAACATATAAATGGAGGTGTTCCATTTATGTAATCCCTACCCCAAAGTCTAAATAATTGACTTGAGTCATGTGCTAAAGACTTGGTGTCAAGTTAGACTAAATTAGACTAAATCCTTGCCAAATACTTTTGTCCACACTCGAATCACTGTTTTGTGCCTGCAGATGCCTTTCTGGGCTCACAAAAACCTTTCTGTGGACACTTGTTTCACTGTTCTGCTCTTGTAAATGCCTTTCTGTGCATGCTGTCCTTGAGCATGTGATTAAAGATGCTATTTAAAAGCGGTCTTTTCACCAAGTCATTTTTTACCTGCTGAAGGTTCCTTTGAGCTAGTTAATGAAAGTTACACAGACACCATCAGAGGAAGACCCCTTGCCAGCAGGAGTGCATTCTTTACTTTCTTACTGTCAATACCTGAAAAGATTTATTGCAAATGCAAACGGTTGTGTTATCAGCATGGTTTAATGTTCAAGTCAGTTTAGTTTTAAACCTTTAAGCCTAATCAAAATATATGACTATATGAAAAAATGTGTTTGTCTTAATGCACATATCTAATGACTTTTGGTTTAATAGCAATGTGCTTCAGTTTCTAAAAGATAATACACGTTTGGCATTGAATGAGTACTTTTTGTCTATATTTTCAAATTTCAGTGGTGCAAAATGCCATAGTGTCTCAGTACAAGAAAATAGTTGTCTTGTTTTATAATAGTTGATTTTCCAATTTTGTTACATGTTGGTATCTCCCTTATTCTGTCATTTTTGAGTCGTTTATATAATTTTATTATGATCAGTTGTTAAAATGAAATGAAAACAAATATTTTATGTAAAATGTCACTGGTCTTATCATTGACAGAAGATGATCCGTGGCAAAAATTGAATCAAAGAAAGATGGTCACCCAGTTTAACTTCATAGCAAATAAACACATCAGAGTTATGACACAAAACTATTATTATTATTATTATTATTATTATTATTATTATTACAGTACTTAATATCGTTTCTGTGGATTACTGTGGCATACGTCAAGCAAATTTAATTACATTAAATTAATTAAATTGTATGTCATTTTCCAGACCAAGCAGAAAGGAAATTATTGTTGATTAATAAAAACAATCATATTGAACAACAACCAAGTCAGAAATTAGTATGTTTTTACCACCATTGTCTGCATAATAAATGTGCATTTTCTTTTTATTTCTTTGCTTCTCTAGCATGTATCAGTTAGTGGTGGAGGAAGAGCGTCCACGCCGGGCGCAGCGTACTGCCGAGATTCTGCGATGTTACCCCATTCCTGTCCACTTTCAGAATGCCACTGTGCTCAGCTCACCATATTATTTCACTGCTGAGTTTCCAGCCTCTCGCATCCACAGCCCTTTGCCTTTCGTCATTGGAGACAACAAGACCTATGAGGGCTATTGGAATGCTCCTCTGCTACCCCATAAAAGCTACAGTATATACTACCAGGCTGTCAGCAAGGCCAATGGGGTAAGTGTTGTGAAACATAAAGTGAGGCATTAACGTTGCCATTAACAACATGGTAATTTATGCAAAGGCTCTCTGATTCTTTATTATAGAACATTATCACGACTCAAAACCAACAGATGAAGGAAGAGGAAGGTGTGCATCTAATTTATTTTAATGCTTAAAAAGTTAGGCAAAACAACAATCTGGATAAAAGCACTAATGTGTTGTTCTCTTGATATGTGTTCGGTAACTAACTTCTAGTTTCTACTTCGTTAACAATATATCTGACTGTCTAATTGAGTACCACCACTACTTGAGTAAATGAGGATTCCACTTTAGAGGTGTTATTTTCAACTATTTTCAGTTGCTTGATTATGTATGTTTAGTAAACTTCAATATCCAAGTATCACATTTCTTACAAAAATTATGGGATATTTCGTTTTAAAATTTCCCCCTAATTTTTGTGAGTGCTATACTTTTATTTAGCCTTTTTGGGAAAAAAAAGAGGTCTGATTAGTATTCTTAATTCCATCAGTTGAAAGCTGAAAGATTGTGTGCTTAGAATTACAGCATGCAAGTCTGCATTTACAAAATATGTTCTGGAGCTTATTTTCCATAGTCTAGTGTCAAATCAGTTAATCCCTAAGAGCAGCATATGCCATTGTGCAAGCTACAAATTAGTATCCAGTTCCAGTTTCTGATCTATCACCAAATCAACATTTTCAATTTAGGAATGTTGAATTTCAAGCCATAAAAATGGAATTTTGCAACCACTGAACCCATGTAGCTGACAGGGCCACTGGAGACTTGAATCTTAGCAAGAGAAAACACTTCTGAAAGCAAGCCACTCGCACTATTCCACAAGGTATCTATGCACTGCATTATTAACACTCTAGTTTAATTGGAAATTAGAATTCTCAGCCGTCTCCCTTTTTAAAATGCAAACTGACCCTAATGAAAAGCCAATCCTTTAGTCCAGTGCCAGCATAAGAGAGCAAAGATTAGGCCATTAGATAATTCACCATTACTGAGTGGACGAGCTTGGTCTGCAGGGTTTGTAAAAAATGTGTGTTGAACATGTGCATTAAAATGTATTATGCATTGGTCAACAACCCAAAAGGGTAGCCAGATCTGACATCTGTTACCTTGTGAGGACATTTGTTCCCCACAGTGAAAATAGCTTTTTATTTTTTTAGGTTTTATTTTATTTTACTAAACTCAACATTCTTTTGAAAAGCCAAAAGAGACAAATGCTTTTAGCATGAAAGCAGAATGTGAAGTGACTCACTCTAGTGCTCTGCACATAAAGATTATACTGTACTGAAACAGTTTGATCTTTTGAATTTCTGCTTTCGGTAGAAGATGGTGAACCTGCTTGCTAGTTGTTCCCTTTTTTTCCTCTAAACATCTAAAGATGTCATAAAAGTATCCTCCAGTGCTGCATAACTCAAAAACGGGCCATTTTATGGAATCTCCTTGCTCAGTAATCTTTAGAGCAATCATCAGAAACTTTCCTGATTGAAACCACTTAAACCACTGTGGCTGTTATTATATATATAAATAGATACCTGTTTATTTTACTCCAAGTCACACGCTAAACATGAAGGAAACTGAGGTTTTTCTTTTAAAGTTTTTCAGTTTATTAATACATTCCGTCAGTTGTATACACACTTAATCCAGTTGCACCAAAAGGCGCAAAGAGGAAATTAACCTTAGACAGGGCACCAATCCTAAATGGCACTGTCATGCCCATTTTTCAATTGAGGTGTT
The DNA here is from genome assembly GCA_033117975.1 of Parotocinclus spilosoma. Lineage (NCBI taxonomy): Eukaryota > Metazoa > Chordata > Actinopteri > Siluriformes > Loricariidae > Parotocinclus > Parotocinclus spilosoma. The sequence continues at coordinate 7,924,484 of JAVSBV010000001.1, forward strand.
TTTAATTATATGACTGACATTCATTCAGTTTTGTCTGTTTGTTTTTCAGACATGATGCCATATTTTACACTTTACTTATATTAAATGGTTTAAAACTAGAACTGTGTATAAAATATGTTTTTGACTAACAACTCAAACCATCCCACTGGTGTAAACCTGGCATATGTGATTCTTTTTTAGGTTAACATTTGAAAGTTGTATAATCTGTGTATATTGTAGTTGACTGATTGAGATTGACTATGCAAGGCTAAACCCTATTAGTTCCTGGTCAGAAGATTGCTTATACTGCATCAGGGACTAAGTGATTTATAAAGCTACAGCCCATGAAGCAAAATGTATCTTTATACCTTTCCTCGAAATGCAATCTTGATTCTTAAGGTGGGAACATTCCTTTGAAAAGTTCCAGCTCGTGAACCATACTTTGTTCACATTTGGTCTGGTTCTTGCATTTATCATCATCTCCGTATGTCACTTCCATCTGATCTCATTCTGTCAACACTGGTTTGATTGTAAGGAGGAGCACCCACTGTTGTTTATGATCAGGATCATGTCTTGTACGCTGCCATAGCTGCTCCTCCTCATCCTGACACTGATCTCAATAATTCAGAACCCTGCTGTTTAATTTGTCGTTTCTTCAATAATGCAGAAGGCCTCAGAAGCGCATTTTGCTCTAATAAGGCCAATGAGATTTAAATCAACTTTTTAGTCACTTTTGAATATTCATGTCCACAGTTTCTTTTTTCTTTCTGTTTTGTAGGACAACATTTGCAAACTCAATTTAGCACCATTCTTGTGTTTCTGTTGTTCAATCTTTCTCAAAACAAAAGGTAGAAATGCACAGAATTTTGTTTTATGAATACTTAAAATATACGGTTTCTCTGCCACCATTATCACACAGATGCTTACATGCACAGATGTTACTACAGGTCCACTGTTGGTGTCCTATATGTCTGCAGGAATATAAGACCTAAAACCTAATTATAATTCAAGTCCTAAATAATGAAATTAATTACATTTAAATGAGCAAAATAGTATACTTGGTCATTTATCTACTGAGACAAAGTATCAAATTGTACAGTTTTGCGAGTGGCACATGTATGTCAACCGCCACTTTCAGTATTTAATGCTGGAATGCAGTGTTTTCCTTTGTCCAGACATAAGTTGTTGTTTTTTTTCAAACCAAAAGGTTTTACAGTATTTTAATCTCATCAAACCACAAAACATTTTAATGGCTTGTCCATGTAATTTTTGTGAATAGGTCATAGCTCAAATGTTTTCTTCAGATAGCTTTGTTTTTTCCGTGGGAATGTGCCATGCACATCATCTGTTGTTCACCTGATGATGGACTCATGAACATGAGCATTAACCGGTGTGAGAGAGTCATTTAGTTGCTTACCCTGGCTGCTTTTGTGTCCCTTGGACTATTACATTCCTTAATGTTGGAGTGATGTTTGTTGGCCACACACTCCTGAGGAGAGTAAACGTGGCCTTGAATTTTCTCCATTTGTACGCAGTATGTGTGACTCTCTAAACCCTTTTAAGCTGTTACTTTTAAGCCTGATAAGTAACAGCTCTTTTTCTGCAGTCCTGAGAAATCTTCTCAATGTGTTACAAAGACCAGACTGATAAATCAAATTTCCCCTTAAAAAAACCTAGAGGGTCACATATTCTTGCCACTAAGTAAATGAATGACCAAGTACAATATAATTTGTTTGATTGGTTACCCTTGATCTGCTGTTAGGACTTCTGATGAACAGATGTGCAGAAAACACTTGAAGAAATGCTTAAATATGAAGTAGTCTGATGTTATAAACTGCATATTATGTAATCTTTATTCAGTGTAAAAACATTCTAGAATTCTAGGCTTAGCCTTCTATGTTGGCCCAGTGTCCTCTTTTAGTGCACTCCTGCCCTCGCCATAACCCTTCCCTCTCTCTCTCTCTCTCTCTTTTACAGGAGACCAAAATTGACTGTGTGCGTGTAGCCACAAAAGGTAGGCTTGGCTTACACTTTTCGTGTGTAAATGTTAAAAGATGCTCATAAATATGTACAGCAAATGTGTAATTACTTTTGGCATGCCTGTGATAATCACTCTGCATATTAATATCGTCCTTACGTGTCATACTAAAGCTTTCTGATGCTTGTAAATGTCAGGTTTAAGTTTGAATACCTAACTGCTATTAACAGTACTGAAGCATAAACATCTCAAAGCATCCCAGAATCAGAGAAAAACAGTGTAATCAAATCAGCATAGACAGCCATAGTACATAATCAACGTAAAAACTGATGAAACCTCACCAGATCTTAACTAGTTAAGTAGGTTTATGACAAACTATTGGCTTAAAAAGTTCAGGCTTAAAATACACTACTCACAAAAATTAGAGGATATTTCAAAATGAATATGAAGAGAAATCTGATCCAGTCCATGCACCATCACTGTCAGTGTGTTTTGGCAATCCAGGGTGACCATACACCCTACTTGTTACTCAGTCACAATAATTGAGTTAGCATCTCATGAATGTAATCAAAAAACTTTATATAACTTTATTGCTTTTCTGATTATCGTATTTAATAAAAATCTAATCAAATGCTTTTTTAATCACTTCGTATTCCTTTTAAAATATCCCTTAATTTTTGTAAGCAGTGTATAGTTTAATTTAGTCATGAGGAACCTGAATAAATATAGGCATTAGCCCAGTCCTAAAAATGAGCAGCACCCAACATATTGCAGGAGCAGTGTTTCATGATGCTGTCGGGAAACACTGTTTTTGGTGGCAGATGGAACATAGAGCTGCTGAAAGCTGAATCACATTTGATTCTGGGTCCCAGAACCATTTGGCAATAGTGCATTCCTGACCACCCTTGGCCAATTTTGGAAAAAATGGAAGGCACTTAGCGAGCCACAGGCCCATCTATGTGCTAGCCTTCACACCGTTTGGAATTTAATTGAGCACAGATGGTAGATAATCTATTTTCCTTACTACATGCTATGTCTCTTAATGGTGCCAGGGCTCTGCTATGCAAATGAGTGTCTTTTACTATATTTTTCATGACAAGTCACAGACATCTAATGCATCTAAATACCCCCTCTCGACAGCAAATATTACAAGAGATTGGTTTTCCTCATTTTATTGTATGTTTATGGCGTTGAAATGAGTTGTCTACTGAGACATAGATGGTTTTTGTGTAGCGTTTGCTAATTTGCTTGCTAAATGTTCACAGAAGCTGTGACTCTCATGAGGCACAGCCAATAAATATTACATTTAGAGCTTTAGCAGACTGCCTCAACCAAAATGACTTGGTAGTTTCTTTGTATAATGTTCTAAATCCATGACCCTGATAAAGGATTTAGAACAGGTAAGATATATGCATCAAAGTGGATTAATCAGGTTTTATTCATGGTTAAAAAAGGAAAAAAATCTCATACATTCTGATAGCTTTCTTGAATCAATTGCCACTTGTATTAACACTTAATTGTGTTGTATAACAGCAGTCCTGCCTGTCTTTCTGTCTGCCTAGCACTGTGACTAAAGATTATATTTGGCCAACCTCTGGCTTCAGCCTGCTCTTCTTTCTCTCTGTATCTCTCCTGTGTGCATGTTCGCCTGGAATTCTTCTGTTGTCTTAGCTGCAATTATTGTGACCCAGCTCACTACGCCATACATACGCATCGCACCTGCTGCCGGTGACAGCCAGCTAACAGGTCAGATCTCCCTCTGTCCAACCTCTTTTTCACTCTTAATATGTGTTACTAAACCAGACCCTCATATGAAGCGCTCTGTTACTCTCTCAGGTCACTGTCTGTCTCTCTCACCATCTCTCTCTATCTCACTCTCTCTTTCACTGTGTGTGAATGTTTGTGTGTGAGTCAGGTTTACATATCACTACTCCCACAAGGATAGAAAGATCTGGAATTTTTTACCTTTTTGAAAGATTTGTTTTGGTTTCTAAGGTTAAATTTAAGATTGGATATACATGCAGAATTAATTAGCTACAGTAACATTATGGCAGTGAAAAGTCCCCACAATGACAGAAGCTGTGTTTGTGTGTGTGTGCGTGTGCGTCCGTCTCTGTCAGTACCAAACTTTGGGAACACCAAATGTACGATCATCTAATACTGTGAATCATAAGACTTCATTCTTGAGTGGGAAAAATTAGTATTTGATAAACTGCCAATTTTACAAGTTTTCCCACCTACAAAGAATGGAAAGGTCAATTATTTTTTTTTGCTATGTAAACTTTAACTGTGTGAGACAGAATCTAAAAAAATCCAGAAAATCACATTGTATGGTTTTTAAGTAATTAATTTGCATGAAATAAGCATTTGATACATTAGAAATATAGAACTTACTATTTGGTACAGAAACCCTTGTTTGCAATTCTTGACCAAGTTTGCACACATTGCATCAGGGATTTTGGCCCACTTCTCCATACAGATCTTTTCCAGGTCGTTTGGGTTCTGAGTTTCAGTTTTTAAAGAAAAACGTTCGAATCTGTAAGACCCAGAATTCTTGCTGGTTGGGAGGTGATCAAATACTTATGGAAATAGAATGGAACTTTTTAAAAGGTATACAATGATTTTTTCTGGATTTTTTAGGATTCTGCCTCTCACAGTTTAAGTGTTACTATAAAACATTCAGCTCCCTCTTTCCTTTGTAGGTGAAAACTTGCTAAATTGGCAGCGTATCAAATACTTATTTTCCCTACTGTATGTGTATTAACAAATAGTCTTATATTTTTAGCAATAGTAAGACAAGTAAACACATATACAACATGGAAAAAAATATCTACATCCAGCTTTTATGGAACAGAAGATTATCTTCTCCAAATTGCAACTATACAGCTGTCCAAAAAGTACTGGTCTGCTGAAGCATTAATAATTATTTTAATTGGCATTAATGGGCCTAGACAAGGTCATGAAAAAACAACCCCATAGCATTACTATTATTCGAATAAAACTTTACAGTTGGTACAATTTAGTCAGGCAGGTAATTTTCTCCTGGCATTGATTAAACCCAGACACATCCAGTCAGAGTGCCAAAAAGAGAGGCAAGATTCGTCACTCCACTGAATGTTTCCACTGCTCCAGTGGTGGTGTTCCTTCACCACATTGCTTGGCATAGTGCTTGGTGTTCTAAGGCTTGCGTGCAGTTGTTTGTGCTGATGTTAATGCCACAGGAGGTTTGAAACTCTGCAGTTACTAAGCCGGCTGAGCGTTGGTGACTTTTATGCACTACATGCATCAGCACTTTGCAAATCTTTGCTCAAATTCAGTGACCTTCATTGAACGAGTGATACTTCCACAAATGCTTTGTAAAGGCAGGCCGCATGGTTAGGTCCTTCATTTTATATGTCAATGGGACACTTAAATCAATTAGGTGTGTCCCAATGCTATTGTGTGTTTAGTGTAGTTCAGTTTTTATCACTTTTGTCAGTTTGCAAACTACTGGCTAAAAATAACTGGGAACATACACTTGTGCATTGATCAATACACCACATACACTCACTAGTCACTTTATAAGGTCCACTTAATTGGACCAGCCTTGACTATCTTTTGCCTCATGGTATGGATTCAACATTTTTGTTGAAGTGCTGCCACTGGATTTTTTCTTTTTTTCTGCCCATTCTCTACAAACCCTAGAGATGGCTATGTGCCATGCCCCCTCAAAAGTAAATTAAATCACAGTTCCTCATTTCTACACTTAGTTTGACTTTCAGTAGGTTGTTTTGATCAGAAGTACATGCTTAAACACACTGCATTGTTCTCATGTGGTAGGCAAAAAATGATTTTGCGTTAACAAGCAATTGAACAGGTGTAACAAATAAAGGAACTAATGAGTGGATAACGTTACAGTATATGCACAGGCTTAAGCTGTTTTTGGAAATACTGAAAAGAATGATTTCATCACCAGTTTTTACCCTTGTATATTGTGCTTTTCATTGTATAATCATGAAATCATGAAATATTAAATGTGTCCTGAAATTTCATATTCCCTTCATGCATTTCAGTTTCAGAATGCTTCTATGCATCATTCTGTTTGAGATTTTGTTTGCGGCGTACAATTGATTTTTTGTTGTTAATCCAAGTCTGTCTGAGGTGTCTGCTGACAGAACACCTTCCTTTAAGCCGCATTGCTTATTTAATATTCATCTAATGGAGAAGGTCAGTTCATACTGGATTAGCCTTAGTGTTTTATGCACCGTTTTCTGTCTAAAAAGGAGAGCCATTAGCTCATTTTTATTCAGGTTTTGAGCATGGTTTCCAAGAGACGTGGAAAGAGGAAATCAATGCAGCGCCACAAGGCCATGTGAATCTCATTGCTTTGTGGGGGAAAGCTATTGTGTTAACCCTGCTGTCAGAACATAACATTTAAATGTTTTCTACCCCCAGCAGTGATGTGTTGAGTAAAAACTTTCCACGGGATGACAGAAAAACCTTGTTTCCAGGTGTTTCACCTGTAAGAATGTTAGCCTTTGAAAAAGTATACACTCATTTTTACTCATTTATATATTTACGAGTTTACATTGACAGTATTTAGCAGACGCCCTTATCCAGAGCAACTTACAACTGATACAGTCTTACAATTCAAGCAGTGG
>JAVSBV010000001.1:7943068-7959922 GCA_033117975.1 Parotocinclus spilosoma
TATATTATTCTCTTATTGTCGTTTCATTTTTTTGTTTTCTTTTTATATAGAGTCTCAGATGTATAAATGCTGCTCATAATCACTGTGTAATTTGTAATTCAATAGAAATAATGGTTTAAAAAAGGCACCAGTAAAACTGTGTAAGTCAGCAGCTCCCCCTAGTGGTTGCAAGCAGTACTGAACACTACACAGCTCGTTCATAATTCTGGGATACAGAAGCGCAAGACAGTGCGCCTAACAGATTCTGAGTCTTAATTTCTGCTCCGACATTCAGGTGGTGGGGTCTGAATCTGGAATATACAACATGAAAGCATGGATCCATTATTTATTGAATCAACCATTTAAGCTGCAGGAGGTCTAATGGTGTGGGGGTATCATGTAAACATTTACATTTATGTCATTTAGCAGACGCCCTTATCCACAGCGACTTACAACTCATACAGTTTCATAATCCAAGCAATGTTGGGTTAAGGGCCTTGCTTAAGAACCCAACTGTGGCAGCTTGGCAGAGGTGGGATTTGAACCCAAACAGGTTTAAACATCTAGCCGAGTACTGTTGCTGACCAACGACCATGTCATAATTTTAAATAAGCTCAACCTGGTCACTTGAACATGTTCACTCAGGTGGCAGCTACCTTTAGCAGATGTTAATCCAATAGAGCATCTCTGGAGTGTGGAGGAATCATTGCATCATTGATGTGCTGCCGACAAATCTGCAGCAGCTTTGTGATGTTATGGTGTCAGTAAGGACCAGACTCTGTGAGGATTATTTCCAGCAGCTTAAAGATATAAGGTAAATCCCGGGAGATAATAAGGTAAATAAAGTGGCCAGTGAGTGTATCACTATAATGTGAATCATAGATCACCAGATCTCAAACCTCAACACCTGTGGGAGATTTTGGACCTGTGTTTTAGCCAATGTAACATTTCAAAGTATTTCCAGTACAGTTTGAAAGAATCACTATCCACCAGTAGCTCAAACTGGGTGTGCATATAGAGAAAATGTCTGCGCTTAACGTCTGTATCAGCGTAAGCGCTTACAATATCTTCTGGCAGGCGAAATCTAATTTTAAAGACTTTTTTTCAGACAATAACAAAAAACTACATGTTTCTTACCAGAACGATATGTTTAATAGGGATCTTTCTGAAGAGTTTGGCTTTGGTGTCGGCATACAGGAGAATGTGACAGGCGTGTTTATACTCCGGCAGTGCCAGCGCTTCTTCTCTGCTTATCTCCCGCCCCGCCATTACTCACAAGCTATTTATACACAGCTAATTTAATTAGGTTTGTATGTTTACATACAGGACTATATGTTGCTAGAGTATTTTTAATAAGATAGTAAATACCCTAAGTTCCTAACTTCTGAGCACAACTGCCCTTTAAACTGACCGTCTCTATTTCAATATAAGAGTCCTGCACGCTGTATAAACATAGCCTCGCGCCTGGGACTAGTTCTCCTGTTCTTTTATTTATATAATGGGCGGGGCTTCACCCTAAATATCGCAGTAACATTTTGGATGTCATGGAATTCGCTGCAGACTTACAAGGCGAATCAATTTGTGCCAGGGTTTGGTGATGGTGATGATAATTTGCACCCTTGTCCAATAGCCCTGCTGATTTGGCGGTGGTAGTCTGAAGAGTCAGGGTTTTTTATAGCAGGGCAACGGGTGGTTCGGTGGGTAGCACCACTGCCTCACAGTAAGAAGGTCCTGGGTTTTATCCCAGTGTGGAGTGGCCTGGGTCCTCCCCGTGTCTGCGTGGGTTTACTCCGGGTTCCTTTCACAGTCCAAAGTGTTTATAATGTGGTTAATTGTTGTCTCTAAATTGGCATTGACTTGTGTGTGTGTGTTCCTTTGATGACAGGCGATGCAACACGTCGGTCAAAGTATTCCCTCGTCACGTCTTTGTGGGCATGAGCGGACCCTGCATCAAGCAGGACTTGATCCATGGGGGAAAACAAGGGTTGTGTATAGCAGTACTGTAGATCCAAAATTAAGGAAATGCTGATTATATCGCTATGTAATCGTAACATTTTATATAACGTGTTCTAATCCCTTTATAAAACGGTACCTAAAAGTGAGGCGGTCTGATCTAAGGCAGGTGGTTGGATTAGGGCTATACAGTACTGGTCTGGTACTGGTACTGGGGAACCAGTAGGTCAGATTCACCATTGTTTTAGCAATGGCATAATGGCAATATACAATTATTTCTCTGTCTCTTTATTAAAATACAATTCACACTGCTACTGCCACACTCTGGTTTGCCTGGGGAGTCCCGGAACTTGTACACCTGCACATAGCATACTCCACGAAAAGGTGTAAGAGATCCCTATGACCAAATGATTTGAAGATAAGGGCTAACATGCTAGCCCATTTAGATTCAAGGCCCAGGTTAGGCATCACATGCAGACATGATTGCCTTTGTCTGAGGGACTGGAGGAAGGATGGTGGATCATCCTCCAGTGCTGCAATACCTACCTGTGATCTAACACAGTGTGTTCCCCAGGAATGGGCACAGTGGGATACCATGTGACCCTAAAAAAGCAGCATTAAAACAAAAAAGATTAAATTCAGTATTCCAGGTCCTAAAGCCGGACGTAGGAGGAAACCTGGAGTAAATATATGAAGTACAGAATATCCACACAATATCAATTGATTATAATTTGCACTTTGCCAATGCAGTCTTTGTGATGCACCATAAATACTTGCCTGTAGTTTTTTATTCCTAAAACAAGCTGCTAAGTGTCTGAATATGCAGCGTGCTACTGAATGGTATGCAGGCCGGCCTAGAGTGTGTGTTGTCCATCTAAGGGGCGTAAGACGGCAGAAAAGAGACAGCAAGGCAGGAAACAGATGGTTGCTCAAGTGTCTGGCTTCATGCCCTCAAGCACTTGTCAGAATTCCTGAACAGCCTTACAGCAGGATTGAAGGCTTGCACTATTAAGTTATGGGCGGAGAAGAGGATGGACCACGTTTCACTGCCGCACCCTGATCTAAATGGATAATCACAACTCCCATGCCAGCTAAACACAGCAGCAGTGGCAAAGATTAGAATGACGTCAACCTCTGAGGCTTAGCCGTGACTTTCATATTAAGCCATTTTTCTTCGAAACTCTAAATAATTCGGTCAATTCCGGTCAGTTTGAATCCTTTTTCAATTCTTTTAATGAACACGGGTATTTGTAGCATGACATATCTTGTGTGGTGCTGTATTTACTGAGGTGGTGTGTTTGTGTATGTGTGTTTAGCAGCAGTTGCTGCAGGGACAGGTGCTGACCTTGTCTCTTGAGGCTTTCTGAGTGAGCTGCTCTGAGGCCTCCCCTCTTTGCCAGCTTCGCTGCTTCTTTGAAGCGCTGCATTCTCTCAGTGCGGCTTACTGTTCACATACATAATATTTGAGGCACACACTCCACAACACACCATTCTGACCTGGCGCCCCGCTCTGCTGTCTCTCATCCTGCCGAAGATCAAGGTCCTGCAGTGTCACGCTACATGAGTGCACTGAGGGAGACATTTGTACGAAGGCATGTGAACATTTGTGTATTTGAAAGATCTAGACTGTGGTACTGTGTCTGTGTATGTGGGTCTGCTTCAGCACAGACGCTTAGCTGACTGTGTGTGTCTGACTGAACATGATTACAGAATTTTGTAAGACTTTATTCAAGCAAAGGTCTTCATTGGATTTTGGATGAAAAATCAAAACATAAAAATATTAAGCTATGCTTGGTTCTATTCCATACCGATACTATATATAAGAAGGTGGGAAATGGAGCTCCCAGAACAATACTTGCTATAGTGGCAAGTATTTAGTCTGACCTCCCTTCATACTTACGCAATAGTAACAGCATCTGGCAGCTTTATTGGGATGTCACGTTGAAGCTTCTACAGTCCAAATAAGGTTGAACAAAAATGGTCTTTTTGGAAGAGTAGCAGCCAAGAAGCCATTTTTCAGAATGGGAATAGCATGAAGAGGTTAAAATATTCTAAAGCTCACAGATCTTGTAATGGAGATCTGTGAAAAAGTGTATTATGGAGTGACAAATACAAGTTTGAAATGTTTGGGTTCAGTTGTCGACGATATGTTATATATGGTCGTTTGCTAAAACAGCAAATCTAATGGTGCACAGCACTGTATATGGTAGTATATAAGTATGGTAAGTATGTATAATTTATAAACACTATATAGCCAAAACTTTGTGATCACCTAAATACAAACTATAGTGTTGACCCCACATTTGCTGTTGTAAAGTCTTTACACTAGATTTGGAACATGACTATGAGGTCAGGTTCCAGTGTTGGACAGTAAGCCCTGGTTTACAAATGCCATTCTAATTCATTTCAAATGTGTCTGATGGAGTTAAAACCAGTGTTTTGGGCAGGTTAGCCAAGTTAACCATCAAAGCTGGAAAACTATTTCTTTGTTTAGGAAGGCAGGGCAGAACGTTAAACTGACTTCTTGGTGGAGGTGGAAGCTAAGAACTGTCATATTTAGCCTGAATTGTTTAGTACAACCCATTATACTTCCATGGTTTATCCACTGAACATCTGTTAGGAGTGATCACTAAATAAAAGGTGTCTTCACCCACTTTTGGCCACGTACAGGAGATCCTTGATTTATGGTGATATGTTGAATGTATCACATACCAAGTAGTTTAATATACCTTGTATATACAGTCGAATCCGGTTAATTGGACCACCAGTTAATTGGACCACCAGTTAATAGGACCAGCCACTTATTCGGACCAAATCCTAAAGTACCAAAACAAATCCTATTATATACACGTGTAATGTTATTCGCTTATTTGGACAAAAAAAAAAATATAAATAAGAAAAAGCCACAAGTTGCCACTTAAAGCGGATGCAAAGCGGGTCAGCAAGATATGGGAGGATTTTTGGGATCCCCTGGAGAATTTATGCTTTTATCAAAGGTCAGGAAATCTGAAAAGTTGTGTTGACAAAAGCAAAACCAGCGAAGGTGAACACGCCCACCACTTTCTTGATTCTGTTCAAGTGCAGTCCGTCAAGAAAACACGTCAGATCACACAGGATAAGTTCTTCAAACCTTGACTGGAATTAAGTAAGAACTTTTTTTTTTACAGTATTATGCTTCACATGCTGAGCACCTATACATTGTGTTGTAGATCGTTTGTCACGACTAGCTCTACTGAGAGGACAGGAGACGGAGATGCAGAACAATGGGTGTTCATTATTCAGTAAAAAGCACAGGCAATGAGTGAAGTGTGATGGGAGGCGAGAGGCAGGAAGAGCAATGGGGTGATGCTGCTGCATTACAGGGTTCGAGACTGGGAACCAGGGTCGAGCTGGAGCCCTGGATGGGAGACAGGGAGCAGAGCACACCGAGCAAAACAACAAAGCAAAATAACAGGCGTTTAGACAGACAGGGAAACCCTGGAGACAAAACCCCTACACTAGCCACTACAGAGGACGAGACTAAACTAAAGCTGGATAAGCACAGGAACAAAACAAACGCTAACACAGAACAGGGATAGCGGGAAATCGAGATAGCAGGAATGCACACACAATAACCAAAAAGGCTCCTAACGCACAGCGGGAGGGAACAGGGAAAAGGAGTGAACGTTAAAGGGCTACGGACAAACAAAACATTGGAGCCACAATAATCAGACAGGGACAAACCACACACGCTCACACACATCCACACAAACACTAACACTAAGGCTAAGGGAAAAGGGGAAAGGAGGGGGGAGAGGGTGAGCGGAGGACGGAAGGAAACAAAAATCCTATATACTAAACACACTATAGTATCAGACGCGCACACACTCACCCGACGTGGAATCAACACTGAATAAACAGGAATCGAAAGTAGTCCAAAGAAGATCACGTAGATCACGCTCAGTATGTGTCACAAAAGCAAAACAGTACTTCGCAACTCGCTCAGGGAAACTGGAAGCCTTATAAAGGTAGAGTGAGAGTGGGAAGTAACAAGCCGCACCTGGTGACAATGAAGACTCGCGCTAATTAGAAGACAGGACTGGGGGAGCGCGAGAGAGGGAGAGAGTCACAAGCGGGATTTCTCACACCTGTTAGTTCTTTTAAGAAACCCTCTTATTCTGCACTTACTATATGTATTAACTGCACCCATTTGAACTCATTACTTGTATAAAAGACACCTGTCCACACACTCAATCAATCACACTCAAAACACTCCACCATGCCCAATACCAAAGATTTGCCTAAGGACAACTACAAAATTGTAGACCTGCACAAGACTGAGTAGGGGCCACAGGACAACAGGCAAGCAGCATGGTGAAAACTGTTGATTAATATCCTGCTCACACCAGCAAATGTTCAGGCCTGTTTGACGTTCACCAGTGACCATCTGGATGAGGAGGCATGGGAGAAGGTCATGTGGTCAGATGAGACCAAAATAGAGATTTTTGGTATTAACTCCACTCGCAATGTTTGGAAGAATGAGGGTGGTTACAATCCGAAGAACACTGTCCAACCGTGAAGCATGGGGGAGGAAACATCATACCTTGGGGTGCTTTTCTGCAAAGAGGACAGGATGACTGCACTGTATTAAAAGTAGAATGAAAGAGGTCATGCATTGCAAGATGGCCAACCAGATAGAAAAGGAGGGAGCTGAAACTCAAACTGTTGTCTAGCTACAGCCTTGAAACCTGAAAGATCTGGAGAAGATCTGTATGGAGGAGTGGGCCAAAATCCCTGATGCAATGTGTGCAAACTTACTCAAGAACTACAGAAAATATCTGATCTCTGTAATTGCAAACAAAGTTTTCTGTACCAAATATTTTAGTTCTGTTATTCTAATGTATCAAATACTTATTCCATGCAGTAAAGTACAAATTAATTATTTAAAAAATGATACAATGTGATTTTCTGGATTTTTATTTCTCTCACAGTTAAAGTGTACTTACGATAAAAATTACAGACCTCTCCATTCTTTGTAAGTGGGAAAACTGCAAAAAAAAAAGTTTTCTCTGTATTTTTTATTTTTACCAAAATACCAAAATAAACTACCTGCTATTATTACGTATTTAAACCTGTTTTGAGGAGTGGACAAATGTGCACAAAACTGAACCTTGGAATTTGAATGCCTCTTCACTTAAACAATTTGGATGTTAAGTGGTCCATTATAATATTTTTTGTCCCCAAATACGAAAAAAAATCTGACTTAAATAATGAGCACCCTTAATAAAAAAAACTTAATGTTTCGATCTTTCAAAAACGGTGCACATGCTCTAGTCCAGTCAGTGGCAATAATACACCAATACAATATGTATCCGCCTTAAAAACCAAAAGAAAAAAACTAGGGTGAGATCTTAGGCATATTATTTATGTTAAATAATTTTATTACTACATTATTACATTATGTGTATTTATATCAGTCTATGGGTGCAGTTTTAGATACCCCCCCGCTGACCCATTGATAAGACCTGCCGAAACTGCATTCACCTCAGTTAAAGTAAAGTTTTACTTTATTTTTACTTATTTTGTGCCTTTTTATTTGACATATTTTATTGATTGTTATTATTGTAATGCATTACTTTGCTTTATTCATATTTTAAACCACATTATATAGCTATAGACAAGTATAAACAAAAAGCAGTCATTGACGGGTCAGAAACAGATTAATTCTATTTACATTTACAATTACTTTTATGGGGAAATTTGATTCCAAACTGTAACAAAATAAAGTTGAAACGGCCTTCTGGAACCAAATAATTTGAATTCAGAGGTTTTACTGTATCACCAATGCTTCCCATGTCTGAAATCCTTTATTTGTGAGGGATAGAAACAATCTTTGCATGTTGCAGTATACATAAAACAGAATGCCTGAAAAAAACTTGAGTGCTTAGGGATACGCTGAACTGCTGGTTCATCTTCACTAAGGTTGTACTTGCAGTTATTACATATTGTTGATGCTTAAGAGTAACCGGTCCGTACTTTTAAATGCAAGCCATAAGAGACCTTACTGTAAACATGTTTTCAGTTAAAATCTATGCATGTACTCAATCTGGTGAAAATCTTGTTTTGTGTGCACATTTTAAAAGCTTATAATGCATTTGGAGTCATACATTTCTGTAAAATAAATTAGGCCAGGCTTTTTTCATAGCTTGTTTTGCGCCGCAGCACCAATGGTTGAAATAAAAAATAATAATAATAATAATTTTTTTTAGCTTTTTCCACCCTCCGGTGGTGAGCCAACGGTTTTGTTCTGTTCATTACATTTTTTTCCAGATTCACTTCAATTTAATTGTAGGTTAAGTAATTTTATTTTTAAACAAAAAAATATTTTTATTTATTCCTCCTTCCTTGTATTGATTTCACATAGTCCTCAAGAAATTGAAAAGTGCTGAAAAATAAAGATTTATTTTTATTTTTTTTCCTCCCTTCTCAGTAGATTCTTAAGTAGTGACAACCGAGGAAATATCAATTAAAAAAGAACCTTAGCAAAGATAAAGGGCTGATGTGTATCAGCCAGTGTACATTGGTGAGGGTTCTTTCAGCATATACAATAGTCCAGTCAGCTCTCAATATTTTATCTTATACCTGCATATAAAGTCAATTTGTTATAGCATGTAAAAACCAAAGTTAATACAGTGTATAAATGTAATAATTTGCTAATTGTGTTTCTAGTGCTTGGGTGAAAATATGAATATAATTCCTATAATATGTTAGGAATAGTTATTAAAATGTGCAGCTTTTAAATTATCTTTGTAAGTGCAATCTGCTTTCCTGTTGTTGATCTAAGACCTTAACAAGCGACTTGCAATGAGCAGCAGATGTTTTGAAAGATGTTATGCCTCACCTGCAACAGCGCAATTAAGCTGTCAACAAGTAACGTCTTAAGGTTTCTAAGCCGTATGTTGCTTTGTGAGGTGTGCATTTAAATGATAATGCAAAGTGGGTTTGCTCATCCATCTATACAGGGAAATTAAAATTGCAAATAAGACTTTGTCAGTCTTTGTTAAGGTCAGAACTTTAATTTGTTTTTAAATGCTTGGTCATGTCAAGACTGCTTTGTCAAAAGAAAGAGTATATGTTTTTTGCAGAACGAGTGTATGAAGGGCTTGCATGATAAGTCAGTGAAGCCAATGAGATTACTTAATTGTGATATTGAATAAATTTTTACCTGTTGGATGTTAACCTTGTTTTTTGTATTTCCACTTCTCCTGTTCATTAGTTTATGGACTGTAGGCAATGCCATGTGTAGTTTTAACAGTTGTAAGACGCTGCGGATAAAATACAATTTGTAAAATGTAATTTGTGGGAGCAGAGAACATATAACATAAAATAACATATAGCTCTTTTAATATCAAATTCCCTAAATCCATCAACTGTATAATCGAAAAATCATTAATCATTTAAATGCTCTTTCTTGATCAGTATACATGCCAATGTATACTTCTTCCTATATTGTCGTTCATTAAATGGTGGTCTGTGTACTAAACTGGTATTTTAAACAATTCAGCTATCAACATATAAAAACGTCTAGCTATAAAAAAAAAACAACACCAACAAAACCAATTAGGAAAAGACCATCTAATTTTTGGCAAATTGTTGTATATTTATACATGTACATGGTGTACATTTTGTGCCATCTTATTATTGTGTGTATACCTTATCCCCCATTCTTAATGTCAGTAGACCCTTGTCAAACATCCTAATTTATGTAAGCAAATTATTAGCAGAATGCTTTTGTGCAGTTTTTGTCTGTACAGAGTGGCTTGTATATGAGTACATTTGCAGCTCTGATGGCCATCATGGCCTCCAACCATGCACAGCATGACAGGGCTTTTATTTCTGTTTTTCTCTCATAAATGACAGAAACTTTCCTCTTTTGAAAGGATTTTTTCTTAACTTTTTTCTGCCATCATAGGCCTACTCCATCGCCAGGGTTTCAGGTTAAACATCAAATGGAAGTGCACATGGCTAAATGTAGAAATGGAAAGAAAATATCTTTAAAACATTATGAGAAGTTGCAAGGTTCAGAGATGAAGCCCTTAGGGACAGTGACTGCCATAAGGTATGCATGGGCAGTGTTTTCCTTATGTCTTTAAAAGCACAGCAGGATATGACTGAGTGAATACACACTTTAGCATGTCTTTTTATGGTGAGCATTTAAAGGGTTGCTGGCAGCCATTGAACAAGCAGCCACATATTCCAAGTTATGATTTGAAACTATTAATCATTGGAAATGGAAGCCAAATCTAAGTTAAGTTAAATGTTTCTTTAATAATTTAAACATACAAGTGTGACTAAAAGACAATGTGAGCTCAATACCAAAACACCTCCAGCAGATAGACATGAACTTGTGAGAAAGTGATGTGTACTTGAGTGTAGCTGTTGCAATATTTTGTTGTGTTGACTGCAGACAGAATGCCCAGAGAGCTGCAATATAGCTTGACTGCCAAGCTTCCAAAACTGCTGCAAAGCCCACTGATCATCTGCAATGATACATCAGAAGAGTGTCAGAAGAATCTTTATAGCGCTTCAGCAAATTCTCCAGGTCTGACTTCATCTCTGAGGACTGATGACGCCAGCTTAGCAACCAAGCATTGTCAGTCTGTTGTTGTCTTTGTCCTTATGAAATTAGATGAAGTTACATTTTTATGCATTTAATTAAATACATTTTTTAAGTAAAAACACAAGCATCAATCTGGTTTTAAACATATGCCTCTGTCTCTCACACTTCTTTATCAGTGATTAGATAAACTAGATAAACTGATAAACTGTCCTTTTTTGGTTGTTTCTTGTTTTTTTACATTTGTCCCTGCTTGATCTCATCATTATACCACACCACAAGGTGTCCTGATACTTGCAAGTAAATAGGGTACTCTAGTTCATGTCAAATTCCCTGCCGGGTTTTGAGATAGAAATTCAATCTGTCCACTATTCCACCAAAAATATATCAAACACAAACAATCAGAAACAAAAAAGTGAGAGAAACAAAAAAGGGAAAGGTGCACACAAACGGTATATATTGATATGACTAATGACTGTATATCATCTACAAAAGGAAGCATTGCACAAAAAGTTTGGAAACCACTGCCTTAGACCAACAAATATATCTGACTCTCTGCTAGCATGCCAATTTACTATCTACCACAGCCTTTAATATGAATCATTACACAGCTAAAGACATGCATATATGATATTTATAGCTTTAAACATGTTTCATGTCTTAAATCATCAACAAAGCTTATGTCTGGAATTTGCAGTGTTTGGCATATTTAAATCAATGCAAAAAGAAAACACCACGAAGTTGCTAAAGCTTACATTTTTAAAGTTCTGAGCTGGAAATGTTCAACCAGGCATAATAAAAAGGCAAATCTCTAGAGACCAGTCCCTAAACTAAAACACATTAATTTGATAAAACATAGGTTAAGCATTATGGCTAAACATAGGTTAAAAAAACCTCAACATATAAAAAATTACAAATAACTTGTGCAGTAGTGCCATAAATAGCTATTAAATAAAGTTAATAAAGTTATTGACTCTTTCCTGTTTGTTTGGCAAAACAAACACATTACAAAGCATCAAAAAATCTCCAACAATATCTACAGAGCATATATAGCAAATGTGACATGAATTATAAATTTGTCAAGGGGTTATTTTAAAAATGCATTAGGTGAACAAAGCACATAATCCAAAATAACTTATTATATTTATAAATAACTTCTTTTGTCTTCAAAACTTGGTGCACGTAGGTGCAACTATGTTGTGTACCTCCTGAGTCAATGACATTCATTGAAGTCTGCTAAATAACATAAATGTTAATGTAAATATGGTGCCACATCCAGGGACAAGTGTCTTTTGCTGAGTTGTGGTGACCAGCATTGAAGTGTGTGAATTTTCATTTTAACCACCTCAAAAATGGCAGAGTCTTCAAACACAATAATAACAATAAAAGCAATACAATACTTTTGTAACTTCACTGCATGTGTGGAGCAATAGTAATACTAAAAATATATTAAATCCTTACAGAAACAGTAAGTCCCTTGAAGCTCCAGTGCTATGGCCCTAACAAGGTCAATGGTGCAGTAAGCAGCACATAATGAGTGCAAGGAGCTGAGTAGAGTTGATATAAGTTACACAAGTCAGCCAAAACAGAGAGGGATCGAGCAAAACCATTGTCAGGAATATACAGTCCAGTGGCCAAACACAGATGCAGAGTGACAGGAGGACAATCCAAAGTGCAAAATGGTTGCATGGTCAAAACCAAATACACAAACAGGAATTGCTCAAAATGAATGTGATGCTCGCTGATTTTTAATCTTTGACAGTTCGTACGGGAAAGGGTACCATAATTGTTGTGCAAAGGCAGAGTGGCAGACAAACAATCCAAAGTACATGTAAAGATTTGAAATATGTAAAAGGGCACCAATTTATTTTAATAATATGTCTCACTGCCACCAGATTTACTTATTGATTCCTTACTAACTTACAATTTGCCTCAATTTAGCAAAAGGAAAAGTTACACTCTTAATCTTGTGTTGAGTTACCCACTTTTTAAAATGCTGGTAGCCAGAAGTGTTCTATCTGCCATATGGAATGGAAGTCAATGCAGGCGACACGTTATGATGATGACTGCGGGAGAGCTTCATTAGCTCATGGCCACCTATTAGCAGGGATCATGCACTGCTGTGTTTAAAGGTCACCTGCAGCTTTTTTCATTTCAATTGTTGCTGTAACAGCATGATATAAAGTTTATACCCATCAAATGTGCCACAGGCTTTCTGTGGAATCACAAGATCTTGTATTTAGACTCCTGCTGTCATTTAGCATGGTGAGATTTTCCATTCTCTTGAAATGGAAAGATGGAGGAGCTGTCCTTTATGACAGGAATATGCAATAAGCTCTTATTGTTCTCATGTCCATAATTTATCCAGGACATTATATTGTCTGTTGTCTCTTTGACTCTGCTATGTAGTGCTTTAGTCTGTGTCTTTCTCTCCAGTCGTTAGTGTTGTGCAAGCTACATTTTGTCTTCATTTTTAAACAGCTCGTACTATTTCCTTGTACGTAAATGCTTTGAAATGAGCTCAGCTCTGCTAGTTACTTAGTAATTACTGCACCCGCTGTAATTTTCCAACACTTTCTCTGCAGACACTAATTTGTTTTTACATGCAGTGGAAGAATCACTGCTTGGTGACAAATCTTAGCAAGTGCAAGCATCTGAAACGAATGCCGATTTAGATGATGACAAGAGGCTTTAAATCTTGTGCTGGTGTTTTGCAAAGTACTGCAAGGTATATTTTGTCTTTGGCAGTTAGAGAGATCTCTGTACTTTTGAAGTGTTACTCCATTGGAAATCCCCTTGCAGTAAATCACATTTGATTAATTGTTATAGCATACAGTTGAAAATGCCAACTCAGACACCGTAGCATAATTTATACGCACCAGGGCTGAGCTGTTTCCTCCTAACAAACAATTTAAATGTAATGCCTTCTTGTTTTTTTTTTGTCAGCTTAGCTATAGTACATTTTTTCTGATTGTCATGCATGAGCTTTCATAGCTTATATCTGACCAATTACTGTGGGCACTAGTGGAAATGTATATACTGTGGTTTATCCTGGTAAAAACTAGTCATGCATATCTTGACTTTAAGCAATAATATGCAATGGTTTCCCTCCTTTCTCATACATTTAAGCAAACAATGAGAAAACCCATATGATTCACTGGAAGAGGGGGCAGGTAGCACAACAGACATTGGGATAGCATCAGCATCAGGTATTGTTTTGTTTGTCCATTACAGGACACGCTATCACAATTGCATTTGTCATAAGAACACCAGCAAAGGTATATGATAGAGCTAAGTTAGTGAGATAAAACTATGCGTTCTTGAAAAAAAAAACAGCTACCACAAGGATGTTAAAATTCATAGCAAGGAACCATGAGATGAGATGGCAGGGGAGAGATGCATTTTAGCCCCCAAATCCCCCCAGGCTATTGAAGAGCTTTTTCTTTTTTTCATTTGTAAAAAGCCAAAATCTCTCTGACCTTCAGCAGCTATATGCTTGAGGAAGATTAGTAAGAGAGAAAAAGAGTGAACGAGTGAGAAAGAGTGAACAAGCGAGAAGAGATGGTTGTATTTTCATTTATTTATGTTTAACGTGCAGACTGAAGGGAACAGGTTAGGCTGTTCTGTTTAGACCACTTAACGGTGAGCAGAATCCCTCAGCATTATGACATGAACGTTTCCATTAGAGATAAGATGTTGTCCTGTGTCCTGTCCCATGTAACCCTGAGGCAAAAGAGAAAAAGGGGGCAGTCATCACAAGTTTTACTACTTTACTTTAAAATGACTGCCAACTGATGGAATGAAATTGTAAAAAATTTAAATGAGATTTTGGATGTTCAGCCTGTTTGTAGATGACATTTAAACTCCAGGTGAATAGAGAGAAATTACTGCCATGCACACTCATAATGCACCCAGATAGAAATGTTTGATTGCTGCCTTCGTTGCAGTGGTGTCACGGATGAAAAACCTGGTCTGGTATTCATCTTAAGTGATGAATCCAGGTTTGAGTACGGAGACCTTGTGGTGAGCACTTTAATCCTACCTTTGCTGTAGAGTGACACACTGCTCCAACAGCTGGTGTGATGATTTGAGGAGCCATCTTATATGACAGTAGGTCACCCCTGTAGTGTTATGAGGGACACTAACAACTCAGCGATATTTGCAGGATGTCCTGCAGCTATGTGTTGCCTTTGATAGCAGAGCTTAAAACTGGCATTTTTCAGCAGGGCATTGCTTCGCCACATGCAAGGGCTTCCCAGGATTGTGTCCGCCAGATTGCAACTGCAATCGCCTTCCTGTGGCTGCCTGATCACCAGATTGATAACCTATTGAGATTTATGGGACACCAGCTTCAGCAGCATATGAGTGTGCAGGATCTATAGAACCAACTGCAACATCTGTTGGCAAATGTGGTACAGGATACCATATGGAACCAGAATGCAAATGCGGTTGCATACCTAACCATATCTCATCTTGTATCCAGGCTAGTTGTAACTCTTTAGGGTAAAACAGCCTTTTTAGGGTAATAGAGCCTGAGTATACAATGCAGAGTTACTATTACCAGTATCTATGAATTTATTATTAGAATTATTATTCATTGTGACGTTTATGTTACCTGTTTACATACTCATGCCCTTTAAAACCCTCAACTAAACCCTGTCAGTGCCACACAACCCAGGGCCAAATGCTGTTCTCAGAAATCATTTCGCCTTCTCCCTCAGCATATTCTCTCTCTTCCGTACTCCCTCCAGCCCCCCTCCCTCTCTTTCTCCCTCCCCCTTCTTCTCTCTCTCTCTCTCCTGCCCTCTCTCCCCTGCTCGCTCTCATCAAGAAGGGTAGATTCTGCTGTGCTTTATAGTTCCATGTCCCACGAGGGTGCATTAGTGAAATAGTAATAGTCATTGTGCAAGTATTTAAGGGTGTAAGTGTCTGGCTCTGAGCACAGGATGTATGTACTGGTCTTGGTTCACATTTAATGTGACTGTTTATGATTAAGAATGAGATTGGAAAATTTCCAAGGAAAGCAGTAGCCTTGCATGACAAACACAAACTTATCATTTTTAATCATAGGTTTCCAATTTAGCAAACACTGTATTATTTATGCATGCTTAAGTTTTATTCAAAACATTAAAAGGATTGTGCATCATTTTCTCAAAAGATATATGAAATAAATAAATTTCCACTATAATTTATTTATTTTAATATTTGTCCATCCATACTTTTAGTAATTTAAGCAAAAAGTGCATGTTTAATCTAAAACTTTTTTTAATATTTTGTAACAAAGGAAATTGGCAAAGAAGCGTAAGGAGACCCTTAACAGCACAAGACAGGAGATGACTGTGATGGTGAACTCCATGGATAAGAGCTACACTGAGCAGGGCACCAACTGTGATGAAGCCATCTCCTTCATGGATACACACAATCTCAATGGAAGAAGTGAGTCATTCAGTAGCTCATTTGACTTATTTAGCCCATATTATAGCAAACATTTCTGTGGTTTGAAAAAGTCCTCCAAGTATTCTGTCTCAGCAGCTCCTGGGCCTGCATCTACCTGTTTAGTGTACTTTTATAATGCATTTGGATCTTGTGATTATGAACGGTATCGGGGTATAAGCAGCAGAAATTGTGCATTGATACACAAAGATATAAGTTCTGTGCCAGTGAACTCATTTCAAACCATCAAATTAAGATTAGAAATGGGATAATGAAGGTTTTTTTGATTGATTGGCTGTGGTTCATATTGCAAAGGGGCAAAATGGCTAATCAAAGTGGTAAGCAAAATATAGATAAATAAATAAACATGCACACTTTGCGACCAAGACAGAAGAGCGGCAGATGCCAGAGCAATTCTGCGTGACCTTATCCTGCTGTCTCTGTCAATAGCTGTGATTGACAGGCAGGTCACGTCAGACAACGCCTTCTGGCAGCTGTCAGAAAACTGGCCTCTACCTGCCCATTCTCACTGTCAAGCCAGATCCTTACCACCAAGAGGCTTAGCACTACGTGTGTAAGTCGTTTTTTTAATCAAAGGAAACTTTTAGTTTACATAGTTGTGCTTTTGTAGGCTTTATTTTAGTTTAGTGCAAGTATTAGTATGTACAAAATACATCATTAATTAATGTCAGTGTGGTATTTTAAGGTGAGATAGGTGACCTTGGTTTGCATTACCTAAGAATAAGGAAACTCTTGAACATCCTAGAATTGGGGTTTTCATATAGAATATATAATTAAACCTGTATATTCTTAAATTGGTTGGGCAATTTGTTTGGTTGGGCATTTATTTGCTTATTTTTACTACAATTTATATATATATATGTATATATATA